>ATSW01009589.1:0-15105 GCA_000444245.1 Botryllus schlosseri
TCATCCCTGCGTGTCTCCGACTCAAGATATGGCTTCGACTAATTATGTTCGAGCAGACACTGAATGTAGGTTTGCCAATAGTAATTATGTCGTTGATTTCAACTTGGCTCGATTGCATTTTCTTTTGACTGAAACAGTATTATCATATGTTACCGACTCTACAATTTCTCTTGTTATGCTTCTATTTCTCATAACAAAGATTAGAAGATGAGATTTTTTGGATGAAGTGATATTATTCGATAACAAGCCAACTCCTGTTTATTGCAATCGAGGTGATATGTCAATTCCTGTACACACTCGTGAAGAAGTTATGAAATAGCAATCCATAAACAGGATTCTAGGTTACCGTATTTGGTTTACCAGGAATTGCTACAATTGATGCACGTTTCTGAACATACTTTCTAGTGTCTGCTCTGAGTATGTATGATCACGGTGTGTTTTTATCTGCGATTTACCGCTACGGCCGCTATGTGAAGTCTTGGGAATAACGTGTGGTTGCCTTTTTCCTCCACAGCGCCTATTCGCTTGAATGTAACGTAAACTAAATCTAATGTATGCCGGCGACGGCTCATATCCAGAAGATGAATTGACAGCGGACCTCGCGATAGAGGACGAATCGGAACGTGATGGGTTGGAATACGACGATACGTTTGAGTCGCCGTTTAACAGCGCCGTTTTGAACGCGCGGCGTAGGAACAGGCGGAATGCGCTGGCGCATATCATGGATGAGGACAATGAAGATGTCGAGCCGGACGACGATGAATTGGCGGGTAAATGAATTCCCAGAAAGCTGGTCTCGCAGATTTGCTTGGTAATGGGCAAGGGTGCTCACTAGGGCAAGTTTACTTTGCATTCAAATCTGCAAAAAGTTGCAATAATTTTTCACGGAGTTGCACTAAAATCCAAGGCACTGTAGCAAAACTCGGTTTTGGCGACTTCAACAAAATCGACAGCCTGAAAAAATTGGCCCGGTGAAAATATAATTTCGGTGGTCTACCCTGGAGGTAACTCAAATCAGAAAGGACCTCAAATTTAAACGACAGTCAAATAATCGAGCAATCTATATACATAGCTTGCAAAATATTTCCGGTAAAAAGATGATTGCGTGAAAACTCAAAAAACTTGCAAAAATTTGCATGAAAATTCGAAAAAAGTTGCAGACAGTTTCATGAAAAATCGAAAAAGTTACAAAAAAGTTGCATGAAAAAAATGGAGAAAAGTTGCAGCATAAGAATCGTCCAAACAGCTTAAAACACCATATCACATAACTTGTGATGTGAGTATTTAGGAAGCTGTAAAAAAAGTTGCAAAAACTTGCCCTAGTGATCGGTAATAAGTTCTGCCACATTTTGGCGTACTCATGCGAGTTTTGCCTGCTTGCACTGCTTGTAGTTATATTTTTAGATTAATTCCACTGCTAAGCAACAGTTTTCCGTGTCTTAGGCGAAATTAGACCTGGAATACATTTTAGTGATTGGAGATTGCCAGTTCGACTAGATTAGAAATTTAAGATGTTGCCTGAGGACCGCCAAGGTTGCGTACTGTGACCGCACATGGTGGGAGCAGATTTTTTCTAGTCTTTGGTTGACTCCAGTAGATTAAACTACTCGGACAGCATAAGTGGTTGTGCTTTGTTTTGTCTACCTCTACTTTTAGACAGAACTACTGGTAGGCTACGTACCTTGTAGCCTTCGATCAGCAAAATTTTCATATTGACTGGGCGGCGTGGTCCTTGTGTCACGGTAACTGGATGAATTTTTGAAATTTCAGTGTATTGATTCATTTTTCGTTAGTCGCGAGGATGCACACTGCAAATTCAAAAGTCGTCACCTCTGACTTTGTATTTGAGTAGAAATTTGATGTTACTACTATGCTTAGAACTGCTTGAGTACCAACGATGGCTACTTTGATCACCTCTGTATCTACAGACGAAGAAAGAGAAGACGACAGTGGCAGCGACGATTTACTGGCATTTGAAGTGGAACAAAACTCAGATCAACCAGTAATGCAAAGTACGTCGTTTTGCTTGGTAAATATCTATCGATAAACAAACAGTTACATTTCAGCCGACAACGGCGTCTCGGCCGGCAGCTCGCAATCCGGGAAACGCGAGCAATCGTCTCCGCCGGGCACTCCCGCGGCCAAAAAAATTCAACGAGACTCTATGGATTCTCAAAATGACGGCGACTGTTGTCTGATATGCTTCGAACCCTGGTGCAATAGCGGAAAGCATAAATTGGTCGCTTTAAAGTAAGTAGAAAGATCGATGTTGTGTTGAACCGTCAAGCTAGTTATTTTCGTACAGTGCACTGCTCGGTGATGTCATTAAAGTAGCGTTCGTAAACGGGTACGGAGAGGTGCATTTATTTTTCACCTTTCATGACGTGCTGTAGCATTTGGCTATCCTTAGAACGATTGCATTTTTGTTTCTTTCGCAGATGCGGCCATCTTTTCGGCATGAATTGCATCGAACGTTGGATAAGAGACGCGAAGAGATGTCCGCAATGTAACGTGAAAGCCAGAAAAGCTGACATACGTGTTTTGTATGCAAAAACGTTAAGGACGCTGGACACGGCGGAATTGACGAAAGCTACAGAGTAAGTGGGCATTGTTCTTTCCGATCTCGCTTTTCTTGAAGCTTGCATTGAGAGGAAGTAGAATTTCTAAGGTTTTCTCTCTATTGACTGATTCATCCTAAATCGGCGGTTCTTAACTATCGGTCCGTTTATTAGGCTTATTGAATTGAAACTTCAAATTTTTAACTGATTTAGAAATTTTAATGTGATTTTCCACATCGTGACATAATGTAAAGTTCATGGACTGCTCTGGACTTACCGTACAATGCTGCAAGTGTTGGTACCGAACTGTCTAAAACTACCCTACAACTCGACGGTGCAATTTAGCGACATTTGACAGCAAAGTTGCATTTCTTTGAAAAAAAAACTGTCAAAAATTTCAATGGAACCACGTATGATATCTAAAAATATAACAGTAAATTTCTCACTATTTTTTGTTGGCATATCGTAATTGCGTTTTAGGTTTTTGATTTTAAAGGCTCACCAGTCCTTGAAATTTGTTTGGAAATTCCGCTGGACTATAAGCTGAAAAAGTAGAGGTCCACCAGCCTTAGCTATTTCGGACGATTAAATCTTGGAGATTTTCGAACTCCTCGCAGACTTCCTCCATTTCACTCATTTGCATCTATCTAGTCTAGAGGTAGCCCATGCTTGGAAAAAACGAGCGGAACAGCTTTTATGATGTTAACCAATATAGCCTGTGTGTCGTCTGAAAGTATCGGAATCTTAGTTCAAAGCCGTGCCTCTCTGACTACTTTTTATGGTAGAAGTACTTGACGATATGTTCGAGTAGGTTCTTGCGAAAGGTTCCGTCTTCAATTTAGATTCAATGAGATTACAACAGAATCGATTCTAGTTTTAAGCTTGGTCATAGACTTGCAAGTATCCTACCGTGCTGCTTCAAAAGGTCGTTGAGTAATCCCTTCATGATCAAAGTGTGACTATGCGAAAAGTTTTAGCAAGATCGCGAACCAACTATCTGTGCTGAGAGCTTTGAGTCCTTAATTTGATGCTTGACTGGGATTCCCATCGAATTTTAGGATGTACGAAATGGAAAGGAATATGCGTAGAAAGAAAGAGATGGAGCTGGCCAAAACCCAGATGCAGTATCAAATGGCGATGTCCGAGGTCAACAGACTCAAAGAGAAACTCGAGGTTGGTTGCAATCCAATTTTGTCCGCTACTCGATGGAAAGAAATTCTTAAGATACCTCTGCCTCCTTTACAAGTCTGTCGGTCTATTTTTTGTAATTCGGACACCAAACGGAGTCATGGTCCAAACCGGATTGTAAATTATTTGGTTCCCTTCATTTAAAAGATGGATAATCATGTCGGATAGTGTCATATCAATGATTGCAGCTCTTCTAGATCTAAATAGCATTACAGGATTCTGCCGTCAAACAATTTCGATGCAGGCCCTACCAGTATCTCATGCCTCTGTCAGAGATTAAATTGAGGAACTTTCCAAAATCTTTTGCGTTGAAGTTTATTGAATCCGGCCTGCTGAAGCCTCTCATCAGGCAGGATATTCTTGCCTTTAAGGGAAGTGGGTACAATCTAAATTTTGGTTCAAATCGTCACTGGATACGTTTTAGGGCTCTCGGAGAGATAGTCGGTCATCGGGTCATGTATTCAACTGGTACTTGTTAATAGTTTTGAATTCAAATTCCCACTGGAATAACAAACACTGTATGTGACTATGTGAATATAGAACCCTGAACTTCGCTGCCCCGGTTTCAGATTTTAGATTTTAACCAATACCCAAATAAAATGTTTCTGAAGCAAAAATCTTAATATTCTTTGACCTCGAAAAGGTCCTTGTGTAATGTGTAAGCTTGTATGAGACCAGATTTACACAATACCTGCAATTCAGACGATCAATTTCTTTTCGCCATCTTGTCAAAACCACTGCAACTCTCTCTCTCTCTCTCCCAGGAGCTCAAAAATCAGCAAGTCGTGTCCGCGTTACCTCAGTCGGCCCAGGACAGCCTGGCCGCTTCCTCGTCTGCGTCAAAAAAATTTATGCACGTCAAAAACATCATGGTTTCGTCCGGCGGCAATTGCAGAGTGATGGACTTTCATCAAGAGTCGCTGTCTCTGGCCATCTCGCTACCGAGCCCGCATTCGTCATTCATGACAGGTATGTGGTTAAAAATGCTAATTGAAATTTGTAGCTGCACGAGTGAGCAATTTACATGTTAAGGGGATGTCAAACAAAGCAGAATATTGAAAGGACCGAGAACTGCCTTTCAATCTACCAATCGGCGTAATGCCCAATGTAACAGTGCTTGATCTTGACCTTTTGGTTGTCTTTCATTCAGAGGTGGTCAGTATTGAAATAATTCTTCCTTTTAGGATTACCTGCATTTCTTGCTCGAGTGGTTATGGTGTTCGACTACTTCTTAGTTACTTGGAAATCGCTACTTGCTTGTACTCGTTAGAAATTTACAATTTTACTTCCGTTTCTACTTGAGTTGTAACAGTGACGACTTTTTGATCTTTGATCTTTGTCTGGACTTTATTGCTGTAAAGGCATCGTAAGAACAGTCACGTAGGTAAGGATAAACCTCCAGATGAACACCAGGCATCAAAACTTGCCATGGCGAAGATCCGAACCGCAGGATCTCGCGTTGACGTCGGTAGATTAACCAACTGTCCCTCCCTCACGAGACTCCCTGATATGCAGAGACCGTGTACATTTGGTTTCGGCTTGTTGGCAATCTGTGCATTTTTACTGTGCAGGGTTTGGACTGAAAAAGTTCAGCGTCGTCGACATGAAAAGTTCCCAATTCAACATTCTTCACACCAAGCCTATCAAGGACGTCAGGTTCAGCACGCACGGATCGCTCGTGCTCACCGCTTCTCAAGACGGGACGTTGAAAATCACAAAGTATGGCTGATGTTGCAATCGCTGCCTTTTTATTTAGTCCTCATCATTACGATTAATATAATTAGGACTGGGCAAATCAGGTTGACTACCTCAGGGATTTGATTCCGATCGAGTATTAGGCGTCGAGTGTAGTATTCGAATATCACATATTTCTATCGCAATAATGGATATGTCTTTTATGCGACCTCGAAGAATATAATGCCAGCTCTACTCCCACTTTGAGATAATTCGGCATGATTTCGACCATACCTCTTATTTCACTCGCTGACAATACTGATCACGATTTCACAGAAATGTCATTTCTACTAACTTTGTGCATAGCTTCGCACTACGTGTCTTGGATGCTGTGATATGACCAGTCGGGGGTTTGAAGGCTTGCGGGGACCTGGCCACCGAGCTAGCATGTTCCGACATTCTTTTTATGTTATTGCAATAGGTTATGAGTTGGTATTACTTACTCTTTTTAAGTTTGATATCATCTAACAAATCTCGTCCTTGAAAGTAGCAATGTTTTTAGATCGATCAATTTTGTATGTGATTGCGGTTTTAATTTTGCCAGCTGGAACAGCAATTCTCACGTACACACGTACAAACCTGAACGGCAGGTCTGGTGCTGCAGTTGGGACGCCGCCAACTCAAACATTCTCTATTGTGGACTTAACAACGGCGTTATCCAATGTTACGATATCAGGAACACTGCGGAAGTTTTGCACAGTATATCTAATCCTTTATCAAAGTAAGCGTGCCGTATTAGTAGTTATTGCGTTTCATTTGGGTTTTAGGATATTCCAATATTCTATGAGATCCGGAGTTGGATATGTCTATGGATGCGCCTTTGACCAGATTCAATGCATGGTTATGAAGGGCATGTAGCTACTGAGTATAAACCAGGCATACCGGTACTAATAATTGTGGCAATAACATCATGTGTTTATTCTCTGCCCAAATATACAATTAACCCGGATATCTTTGGCTGACACTCGCCAGAGGCAATTGTCAAGAACATTGTATATCACCAATCGTATTACAAAATATGACGTCATATTTTGTAATACGATTTCGTGATACGAATTGTGTAATACGATTGTTGATATACAATGTTCTTTCCAATTCTCTACTAGTTGCTGACGATTACCCCTGACGAGTGTCAGCCGAAAATATTCGGGTTCATTTCAATATGAATACACTATTCAATTGTATATTGAAGTTCTGTACCTCCAAGAAGCTCTTCTAATACATTTGTATTAAAAACTCGAGNATCCCCNACAACCAGTTANGATGTAGAAACAAGCACGACNTAAAATGCGGTCAAAACAAATATGATCGTGACCCTTTCGATTTCGCAGGTGCCCTATCGTTTCTATTTATAATATACCTCGACAAGCTGATCCGGACGTTCCCGGTGGTTTGCTGGCTCAAACCTTGGAAGGAGTCACTTTCTGGCAGGAGAAAGGAAATTCCCCGGCCGCCGAGTACGAACCGCGCATTCTGCCGTTGCAGTCTGGAAACTGCGCCGGCCTGCAATATTCCAACTCGTCTAAGCAGTGCCTGGTGACTTTTCGTCCAGGTAAGTCACACCTTTACGGACAGACTTCTGAGCAACACCATCGTGTCCGGTGAGATGATAATTTTGCGTTTCAGCAGAACTGGACAGTGTCGAAGTGACCGTTTTTAGTTCCAGTCTGCCGCTTCTACTTGACAGATTTTTAGCCAAAACTACTTACTTTTAGACTTTGTAAAGTAGTGCAATTGTGCTAACGACTGGCCAAAGTAGCCCCTGTACCTCGGTACCTGTACTAATTCAAAAATTACACGTATTTATAGTGTCATTAAGCATTTTTATGTTAGTCGCAAAGATGCACCCTGCAATTTCAATCGTAACCAATTTTTAGACTAACTCTGGTACTTTTCTAGCTATCCATTTCTGCTCCAACTTGAAACAGTTTAGACCTGCATTGGACATTGTTACGGAGTAGTTAGACTTGTCTTTCAAATTGTTACTTCTACTTGTACTCCAGTAGAAATATATGATGTTAGTTCTGCTTCGCAAGTAATTTTGTGTTTCTGCAGAGTTGTTCAGTAAGGAAGTACTTCAACTTTTTCATATTGAAGTACCGGTAGGTTTGCCTTCTCACAATACTTAGTCCAGTGGTTATGATTTTAGACTTCTTCCAATTAACAGTTTTGAGATTTCTAGGTAAAGCAGACATCAAATGCTTACCTTTACTTGTTTGGAAATAGCTTTGTCTACTTCTACTTGATAGTTCTCAGTTTGTCAGGCAAAACTGGGACTAGAATACTCTTCATGAAATGGCTATTTTCCACTTGACAGTTTTGAGTTTTTTAGGCAAGCTAGACTTTTTGATTTACTTGGAGATTGCTATTTCTACTGCTTACTTGACCACCTTTGACTTACAGGACGCAGTTACCAGCGCGCCACGCACGTCTTGTGCCGGTTGAAATTGCCCACGGACGAAACGGACGCGTTTGCCTGCAACGTGGTTGAAACGTACCACGGTGGCAAGACCCACAAGCTGCTGACACGAAACGCAATCATGACGACAGAGTCCACCGGCGACGTGGTGTGCGTCGGCGACGAGTCGAAAAATATTGTCAACGTAAGTGTGACGTTTGGTGATTTACAATAATGATTGCTGATAATGGTTANCTACTAGTGAATTCGGCACTTGGGGGCCACCAGCACAAACCAGTGTTGTCATGACTCGACTNGTGAGTTTTTGGTTCGACANNAGTCAATTTTTGTATTGACTCGGCTTGTACTCGAGCCATTGCGCAGTCCTGATCNTAAATTGGGCCACAAACTGATAGGACTGATNAAAANTTTTATTTTATGAATGCGAGCCATTCTATATCACTNGAGCAGTGTTNAAATAACTGGTTGAACTGAAACTGAACAGTGAACATAATGATTTGGACTCGAACTCGAGTCAAAACACTATGACTCGGACTCGACCCTATTAGTTGACTTGAACTCAGACTTGACTCGAGTCAAAACGATAAAAGTGAGATTAACTTGTGACTTGGTTACAACCCTGACACAAACATATACATTCCTAGTGCATAGTGTCAAATTCACCAAGGGGCTTTAGCCGTATACCAATACCACATTTCAAACTCAATAGCCGATTCAGTGAAACATTCGTTTTTGAATTTGTTAACAGAATATTTATGTATCGCTGACATATCGATATCTGTTAATACATTTCTAATGCCAAATCCATCTAGTGCCGTTCATCACAATCCACACTTCGTGTTCGGTGACACATTCGTTTTCGAATTTATTAACGGAATATTGATGCAACGATTTCATAATCATAATAATCGCATAAAAATGCAATTTCCATTTCAGATTTACGAGGCCAAGTCGAAAGGCCGTTTATTGCAATCATTGGGTACGTGCGGGCCGGCGTTGGACATTTTACCCATGCGCGTCAACGACTCTTGTTTTTTATCTACTCTCTCCGACAGAGAGTTGAGAATTTATGAACAGAAGTAGTACTGAAGTTTCCTATGTTAATAGAGTTATCGTCAGGCCACAACGTAATATTCTTCATTTTTTAAGCCATCCTTATTTGACAATACACAAGGTTTGTTCCAAGCAGGTGACGGTACATTTTGATGCGCCAAAACTATGAATGTACTGTTTTTACTGTACTACTGTATAGCAGGTAGCCATCACAAATTTGGGGTGTATCTTGATGTAGCATGCTGCACGAACAGTTGTATTTACCCCTTCCTGCATTAGGATGAATATTAAGTTGAACATACCTTACCTTGACAATACCTTAAGTATGCCTTATTGTTTTTGGTTTNAAGTTTATGAATTTGTGTGTTAATTCTGAGGCCCTGCCTTAGCATTAGGATTAGGCCACATGAACAAACAACATTTGTTTACATATCATTCATTGCACGTCTACAGTTTGGTTATGCAAATATTTTCAACATGACAATTGAACACATGGTTTGAGATTCAAACCTATCAACCAATGAATCTTTGTGCGCATTTGATATATTTTTCTTATCTATGCTCATGTGAGGCCTATTTTTGTACTTTGTTCAATTCTGAATTCTTTTAAGAGTTTATGGTCGGAATCAGTTTATTTACGAACAATGTGGTAGCTTTCTTCCTGGGTTCTTTAGACATGGTGCTGCGGTTAAGAGTTGGGCAACAGACACAAATGTATTTTGGTTGCAAGTTTCTTGAAATATTTTGAGAGCTACTCGGTGAGCTGTAGATTACACACACATGCACGAACAGTATATGTTGTACACTAGGTCGGTAAGACATTGACTTCAAANTTTCTTTTCGGTCTTGATACTAATGTACCTAAGAATACCACTTGTGTTGAGAATTCCCTTCATGCAGTGACGCCTTCTAATAATAATATGGCAACAATTTCAACATTATGAACACTGTCAATATTATCAAACTCTGGCTTAATTGTGAGGCATCAATTGGAACCAAAGAGATGCTAGGCTCACGGTCAAGAGTTATTTAGAATCTCTCGTCATATAATGTGCTTGTAATACACCTGTCTATGTCCTTGTCAAGTTCGATTTTAGTATGCGGTAGTAGTGGGGAGTTTCTACTGTTATCCTGCATAAATGCACGAGACTGCAAATATTTATAATAGGTAGGCTTACTGTAGTATTGAGATTTAGATGTGATGCTGCCCACGTAACACATTACACTCCAACTGGATCTGGGGACATGGACTTGTCAGTTTCTAGGCACTGTAATTGCATTGATTTACGGAAACATAGCTCACAAGCAAGTCAGGATATTTTTGAAAACATCATTTACAAACAGTATGTTAATGTCAGTGCTCATCAGTTGGACGTCCCGATAAGGGTTTTTAGGCTCCTCAAACAGCTGGAGAATGTCAAATGTGGTGGCGATCCAACATGACTATTGAACCTCCGGCAGCGATACCCGATGACTGTGTACATCCACAAATTTATTTCAATAAACTCCTTATTTTGCTATGCCAATAACTTAGCTTGATGTCTTCTATATCCTGCATCATTAGCACGCTGCCTTTGTGAGTGAAGATTTACTAAGCTTCAGCATTAAAAAGTGCAGAGCTATATCACAAAATAATTATACCAGGACAACAAAACCAGCAGAGCAGTTACTGGGTAATTGCTACCCACCCAGCTTTATTAGACAGATTCACTGTGATAGAAAACCATGTAAATGTATATCAATGTAAATAATCTTCATAATAGTTTGCACTAGTTGAATTGAAGCAATTCAGTGGATGCGAAACAACTTTCGCTAATCATCTCAACAAGCAGACCACTGAACAACACCGAACCTATGTGTGTCCTTGCAGAGATATTTAAAAAAGCGAGGTATATTGAAGTCGCCTACTGGTATTATCCTAGGGTACAATTGCGGCACGAGATGCTAGTGATTACTAGTCCAAAAATCTGGAATGAAACAGCACAAGTCAGCAGAATTATAGACAATATAGGTACAGGCCGGAATTCAGAAAGACGTAATCTTATCCGGTGGCAGATGCCCGGTGTCACCAAGACAGCGTAGCGATACCCTTCCGTTCGGTCTTACAGAAATCCACGTAATGCTACAGTGCCGAAGATTGATGCGTAGCCACGCTTCCGGAGGAAACTGTAAAGCGCGGCATGCTATGTACCGTATCACGTTTCCGTGGCATACGTAAACTTCGACGGAATCTTTTTCTTGTTTNGGGGTAGCGCGATGGAAAAATTTCCGAAACGCAGCTTCGATTCTGGGCCCGTCTGCATGAAATTCGTGCTCCGGGGGCTCCCACGAGGCATGGCTTGGCTCTGGACGTATTGGTGCACCCTCTCGGAGTAGATCGGTTTGCTGTACTTCTACATCTGGTAGAGATTTTCGGATGAGTTCAGACGTTTCTTTTGCCCTCGTCATTGTGGACTCGTATATTTTGTCAATATCAACACCGTGAGCTTTGAGTCTTTCTCCCGTCAACAAAGCTTGTTCCCGTCCCAAAGTCGTCAGCTTTTTTTCACCATCATTGCTACCTTTCAGGTTATATTGNCCGTGTCGAACCAGTATATAATGTCGCGTCGCCGTAGGTCTCTGCACATCCTTGTCGGTGTCCCAATTTTTCCTTTTATCCCAATTGTCATCCCATTGTTTATATGAGCTGGTCGNGTCTTGCCTTTCGGGTACAGCCGCCCTGAGTGGTGTGCTGAAATGTCTCTTCACATCACCTCTGTAAGCGTATATTCCACAAGTGCCAGCTCCGATTATCACGGCAGCGGTACGATACAACTTAGAATTTAACATGGGGACTCGGA
Organism: Botryllus schlosseri; assembly: GCA_000444245.1. Lineage (NCBI taxonomy): Eukaryota > Metazoa > Chordata > Ascidiacea > Stolidobranchia > Styelidae > Botryllus > Botryllus schlosseri. Next base: position 11,793 of record ATSW01009589.1, read on the forward strand.
ATTGGATATCTAGGAAAAAATGAATCACAATTACAATTATTGAGATAAGCAAACACATGTAAAATAGACCAGAGTGAAGTTATCACACAAAATTCTATCACACAAATCGAAGGGTNCCTACTAAATCTGACATGTAACAACATGAACGGTGGTATCATCATGATGATGAAACAATGGCGTATCCGGATAGCATATCCGGATTTGGACACTGACATATGATAGAACGTNGATAGAACTCTGTCCATACCAAATTTTATGTAGATCCGTCNCCAAAAACGTGTNNAAAATAGATAACCATGAATTAGCGCTTGTAATATTTCAACCAAATACGCGAGNAGCTTNTCGTGTTTCGATGAGCNCAGTTCCGGAAANCAACATTTGTAGTAAATGTCCACGATATCCNTAGACGAAGCTTGTATAGCACCTTAATCGTGCCAAATATTTAAGCTGTAGCAAATGTCTTAAGGNTCATAAACACCGCCGACTTCTAGAAAAAAATTACCACATTTAGGCAAATCCCGTCTATGACAATTGCCACGAAATCGCAAAAAACTCTCGTGTTTNGATGAGCGCAGTTCCGGAANACAACATTTGTAGTAAATGTCNNCNNTATCCCTAGACGAAGCTTGTATAGCACCTTNATCGTNCCAAATATTTAAGCTGTNGCAAATGTCTTAAGGGTCATAAACACCGCCGACTTCTAGAAAAAAATTANCACATTTTNGCAAATCCCGTCTATGACAATTGCNANGAAATCGCAAAAAACTCTCGTGTTTNGATGAGCGCAGTTCCGGNANACAACATTTGTAGTAAATGTCCACGATATCCCTAGACGAAGCTNGTATAGCACCTTNATCGTGCCAAATATTTAAGCTGTAGCAAATGTCTTAAGGGTCATAAACACCGCCGACTTCTAGAAAAAAGTTAACACATTTTGGCTAATCCCGTCTATGACAATTGCCACGAAATCGCAAAAAACTCTCGTGTTTCGATGAGCGCAGTTCCGGAAAACAACATTTGTAGTAAATGTCCGCGATATCCCTAGACGAAGCTTGTATAGCACCTTATCGTGCCAAATACTTAAGCTGTAGCAAATGTCTTAAGGGTCATAAACACCGCCGACTTCTAGAAAAAAATTACCACATTTAGGCAAATCCCGTCTATGACAATTGCCAAGAAATCGCAAAAAACTCTCGTGTTTCGATGAGCGCAGTTCCGGGAAACAACATTTGTAGTAAATGTCCACGATATCCCTAGACGAAGCTTGTATAGCACCTTAATCGTGCCAAATATTTAAGCTGTAGCAAATGTCTTAAGGGTCATAAACACCGCCGACTTCTAGAAAAAAATTACGACATATTGACGGATCGCCACCAAATCGCGAACTCTCACATCGCTATTTACCTTGCTGTTCAGGTTGACATTACTGCTGTAGGCCTACCGAAGAGCCGTTACCAGTGAAAGAAATGAACGAGTATTCGCACGAAAGAGTCAGACTACATGACAAAGAAATACTGATGTAGCCATCGCGCCAGGAATCCTACTATCTCCAGACCCACCCGATGTAAACATGACCTTTCACTATCCTCCATCCTGGATATGACAATAATAAAATCTCACAAGGCATTATAAGGAAGACACAGACGTTTATTGCTTTCTCAGACATATATGTTACAGGAATTGGCGATATAACCCGTAAGGGTCTTGTTACTCATCATCTCCATTACTGCGAAGTAACACAATGTATCGTATCAGTTAATATAAACATATGGCAGTCTCCCTTTGCAGGAAAGCAGAAGCAAACATATAGATTACTGAAACACTTGTCAGTTATGGCAACATGCTTGTAATAGCAGCATATGGATTCAATGAACAGTAATTTCTGCACTCGGAAAGATAGCTTTTGGATTGACAGAAATCCTACAGTGGCTTACGCAAAACAAATCTCCACTCCAGCCTCAGCGAAGCGGAACGAATCTGCAAAATCGGTCGTTGCCGTTCCATGTTCAATTTCTATAGTTTTACGATCGGAGAGAGCCTGTGTTCCCCATGGTACCGATCAATAAGGCTGTCTTTCTGAGACTTGTTTATGCCTGATGTGATACTACGAACTATGAAGTGATTGTATCCGTTGCCATATGGAGATTAGCATTGGGACACAACAATGCTGTCTGGCGAAACGAGAGAGTAGCTCAAGAGAAAAAGAGCTAAACAGCATTGTTCAGCATTGTTGCGTCCCGATGCCAATCTCCATAACAATGAAAGATTTGAGGCTGATTGTGGGAGCTCCAGGGCCACGAGTAGAATAAAATTTTGATTTTCGTAATCAGTGCAGTCAGCTTTCGATTGATATCCGTTTTACCAAATTTAATGCTCGGCAAGCCGGTCAAAAATGACCGTCAAATTGCCTGTAGCCAAATGGAAATTGTGACGTGATACAATTTCACTGAGGCGTGAGATCTGCCTGTGTCGACACCATATAGGACACTATGATTTTACAAATATTTCACACCTTTTTGAAGTGTTAGTTTGCGTGCGTGGGTACTGTTGGTATTCGAATCGCCGTCTACGCCGGCTCTATGACCGATTTATTACCAAAATATTACCATGCGGGTAATTCCTAGATTCAGCAAACTATTTCACACCTTTTTACTGAAAGTACGACATGCCTCCGCAGCCTATACCCGAAAGTACGAATCACCGCCGCGCCCATAAGAATACCGATATATTGAAGTCGCACTCACCGTAAACGTTAGGATTACCTCGAATCAGTCATATATAATAATTTGGAATATACAAATTTATTAAGGATCAATCTCGTGAATATTTACCATACCTGATACATATTCAACACCATGCCGCCGCAGCCTATACCCGCAACGTTAGTCAAATCATCAACAGTCTATACATGAAAGGTCACCATGCCGCCGCAGCCTATAGCCACAACCTTAGTCAAGTCATCAACAGTCTATACCTGAAAAGGTAACCATGCCACCCCGGGTTTTCACGACACCATGCCGCCGCAGCCTATACCTGAAAGTACGACTCACCACCACGAGTTTTCACGGCACCATGCCTCATCAGCCTATACCCAAAAAGGTAAACATGTCGCCGCACCCATAAGACACAATGGCACCATGCGACCAGAGCCTATAGTTATAAGGGTCACCATGCCACCACGAGTTTCACGGCACCATGCCGTCGCGCCCATAAGCCACAATGGCGATGTGCCACCGATCTACTACAATACTTTCGTTATAATAAAAGTTCATATGTATATGGATGATTGAATAGTATATTCATATTGAAATGA
>ATSW01009591.1:0-10075 GCA_000444245.1 Botryllus schlosseri
AAGAAAGAGAAGACACCAAATTTCTCTCGAACCTCATGTTGTTTACGCGATACGGCGTTGCCACCAACGGGAAAAAAGGCGATACTGTTGTCTCGAATTTAGAGTGATACTCAGGGAGGGATTCTGACTCGAACCCGCGACCCATCGGCGTTGCAGCCGTGTGACGTTCGTATTTTAATTGTATGTCGCGTGGTGGGCATGTCATGCAATAACTCGCGCCGATAAAACAGCCAAGAAAAGGCCCACTCATCCGCTGAGATCTATCAGGGCGGCAGCCGTAGATGATGGGAGTGTGGTGGGATAGCTTTGTCAAATTCCATTTCTTTGCGATTGCTTCTAACCTCACCATGTCATTTGGGCTGCATTCATTCGCGAAATTGGTGGATTGGTAAGCATGCCACCGTGAAGGTTTAGATTACACAATGCTGCCTCATCGTTGACAAGGACTCCAGACGGTTTAAGAGCTATAGCAATTGTGTAGCAACCGCAAGTTCGGAAGACACAGCCTAATTCGCAACTTAAACTGATTGTTTAATCAGATATAACCGTTACCTGATACAATGGGCAACAAAATATTTCGCCTCGAAACTGCCAATCTCCAATTGCAGAGGGCAAGTAAGAACGAACATTCCGAAAAGAAAAAGGCTTCATCAAGGTTATGCGCGGACATATGCAATTACATACGGCTGTTTGTGCTTAACCCGTCTTCTCCCCAAAGAACCATGCTACTCGGATGACAACATCGTACTTGTAATTTCTTTTAAATTGGGAGACGATATCCATCTTATGGCTCAGTTCACCATTGCCGAACTGAAAACGACTTTTATATGTATTTATCATCGAATCCCAACGCATCAAATGGAAGTAAATAAACACGTAACTAGATTAACATCTCCTACGATAAAAAAAAATAACGTTTACATATAGTTTAAACTATCTTGTACAATTGTACAATGTACAGAGAATGATGATCGCAATTGAATAAATAAAAGAAGAAAGGCTATGCTAAGGAATCTGTATGGCTCGTTGGAATGGCCAACGCTCGTAAAGCTCAAATTAATACTATAGTCAACGGTAGAATGGATTCTCATCGCCCACTATTCCTTGAATGTACGTCTGATAGCCAAAGAAACAGAGCATGATTAATGTAACCTGAAATATATTTCTATAACGATCACGTTTAGTACACCGGAGTAATAGATAATTTGACAGGACGGTAACGTCTTGCATAAACCGCGAGTAATAACGACAACTAACCACTGTCATATGATATATAGCAACGTAGACCGTTGCAGATGTTCAAAGAAGTTGGTTCCCTCAGCAATCAATCAATATACCTTACAAGTGTAACATCAACAATGGCATGGTGCCCGTAACAAGCCATGGATTCCGGCGGGACCGGAGCAACGCGAAGAAAGCATTCTTGGCAATCACGTTGTCACCGAAGCAAGCAAAGTGAGGTCGGCGCCACGTGGAATTTTTCCGGTTCACCGCAGTTTCAATATTCCGGAGCAATATATGGTTATCACCAGTGCGGTGTTGACATACGGAGAGACGCTTACTGTCAACTTTCATGGAAATGTCTTCAGCTGGAACAAAAGGCTTTGCCACGCTTTCTGTCCAATCTTTTCAAGGAGACTTAACCACGCACTCAATGTATCGTGAAGATTCGAGCGGAGACGGGGACGAACCGGTGTAACGTTTGTTACTCAGGAAATAGGTATCTCGTTTCGGCAACTCAGGAATGTTCCACTGGAATTATGAATATTTTTTCTACTTAGTGTAAAATAGAGATTGAGTATATGTTTCCCACTGACTCGCCGTATCTAAAACATGGCAATATGACGTTTATATTTAGTCCTTGGTGTTTTGGAGCCATCGAATCATGTAGCCTGGCAACGCCACGATTCACAATTACACATAACCTACACACGTCGGTTGGCACGGGCGTTTGGGGTGATACTGTTTCCTTTCAATTCCAATGGCCTTCGTAATGCAAAGTTGTAATGGATGTCACGATAATAGCTGTATGTCGCGTTAACGCTACGTTAAGCAATGCATCAAGTATACCGCTGCCATACCTGAAATGCATGTGTTGGTCGATCGGTTGCAAGCCATCGAGGTTTTTCCGTTTCGCGGAAGATAGGACCAGCTGACATATTATTTATCGGAAGTCTATGAACCCACTCAATTACCCCTTCGATACAGCGTATCACAAAGAGGGCAGTGTGCCGTGTGTACGGAATTTGCGATGTGGCTTTCGCGGTTTGCGATCTATGAATGTTATTACGCAGGCGGAATATTCTAGAAGCAACGTGAGTATCAATACGTCCTCCAAACTTTACGATTCGCTGGTCATTAACGTACGTCGCGACGTTATCGGTATTATGATTTCAGTTATCTGCTCTATCGATGAACTCAATTAAAGATATTGATATCACCTACAGAGCATGTTCTTGCCGGGTGTGGGCAGGAAACGGTATCAATGCGGGACATGTATATTGTCACTCGGTGAAATCACAGCACATCATATCTACGCCAAATGTAAACCAGATAATGAGGTATCTAACGAGAAGAGAGGTGAAAGCCAAGGAGGGCAGCCCATAAACCCTCCAAACACTCTCGGGTCTTGGAGGTTCAACTATAGGTTCCTCATCATCATCTGATCCGCATAAGCGATGTCATTTAAAAGCCTTAAAAGAAATTAAGCCGTGCTATAAGCTGTCAGTTGTTGTTGTTTGTGGTGTTCATGGCGTTTTCCGACTGGGATGGTCATTTACACCAGGCCGTTATTCTTTATTATGATTTCGTAGCTGCTGACGTGTAGCACAATAGTTCATGAATCGGCCTGTTGCATAATGATCCTATGCTGAAACACCATGGATATGAATAGAGAGAATATGAATCAATTCGTGCATCTGGCAGGAACTAGGAGTTTACGGGGTGATCGTGACCGTGCTTCGAGAGCTGGAACAGAATCGACCATCACGATAAATTTCAACTGCTGATCACCAAGTGCTGTGTTGACAGGAGGAGTAATAAAAGAAAAATCCGCAGAGCAGGCTTGTTAATTTTTTTATTACAGGCACCTCAAGTAACAGTAAGCTTTATTTAGTAAGTAATATTTCTGGCAAAAGTCGAGTAGTTGTTCTTAGCATCATCTATATATGTTGCCGTAAACGGTAGCGCGAACGGGGGTGACAAATAATACCTGCTTTCGAATGCGATTTAAATACATTAAAACGTTATCTGAACAAAACAAAATATAATTTACAGAACCGAGATTCATGATAATATGGGTGTCATTGTCAATGAAGCAAGGAAACGAGGTTGCGATTACGTATTCGATTCTCGGTAATACTACAGCATATGCGGTTCAGTGACCCGTACAGTATGAAATAGTTTGTATCGTCGCCTTGCATCGCATACACTAAATAGAACCCAACATATGACGTCATGTCCAGATAGGCTGTCTAGTGTCTAGTTTTCGAAATATCAAATGTGATGACTACACCCATGTAAGCCAGTATCGCATGCACCACCAATCAACGTAGTATGTCTAAGCGAAAAGTTGGTAATAGTTTTGATAAATCACGGATGTCGTAATTAGCTATTTGGAGACTATTAGTACATTGGTTTCGGATAGGGCACAGCCCATACGTATTTTCCTTGATTTGCCTTAGGCCGGACGTGGCTAACTGAGTGCTATGTTTTGTTTTGTGCATATAGAATGAGGTCACGTGTTAAGATTATGTCGTTACAGCGACAATGAAACGCATTGACCAGCGGCAAAATATATTTCCTATTTATACCAACGTAGTTTGCGTCATGTACAGTACGCTCACATTTAATTATTGTTCACGCTTTCGTACGAGATGTGTGGTCGTTGTCCAATCCGGGTTGGCCCATTCATCTGGGCCATGTATAGATGATCGGTACACCTGCAATTATCAATGACTAAGCACACAAATCGCACATCCGATTAAGCGGATAAAGGTTTTCGGCATAAGTGCAGTTCCATAATCTGGAGTAGATGAATATGCCAGCTTTAACGATGTAAATGTAGCCTCAGGACAATTTCATAACGTAGAAGGTCCCCGAATTTACTAGACACACAGCGCTTGCGTCGTAGTGGAGTTGTTCTGAAGATGCAACCAAGAAGGATATGCTACTAGTGTATGGTAAATTTGGTAATGTATGTGTATCCGCGGTGTAGAGCTTAAATGATATTAGGTCAACCCGGGGCACACCATACGGACTGACTGGGAATTTTAAGCTTAAGATTGAGAGAGTTATCGCGGGATCCAATTTATTTCCCCATGAATATAAGCTAAACGGATTAGCAGAAGAGGTTATGGATGGTTTGTACTATCAGCAAACATGCAAATGGTACTGATCGTATTTCGTCACTTCTATCCTTATAGACGCGTTATTGGCCAAATCACAAAGCTTCGGTGCGACCTTACCCGTATATCGAGCATTTGTTCACGCGTAATGCTTTATCCAGCTAAGGTTTTTGATTATTTGTGTTCTACATAAAATATGAGTTCGATTTAGAATATTGGACCAATGGCATAATCGAGCGAGAAGCATTCACAAGTTCGACACCGTGATGTCATTACTACATATTCTTCCGGTACTCAATAGATGACTAGAGCATACCTAATTCTTGTTTGCAGTCACACCGCGCAATTCACTTGATGATAAGCTTATACGCAAGAGCTTAGGTATTGTGATGCATATTATTTTCCGCGAATGCTTGCTCTTGCAAATCAAGAGCAAACCGGACCGAAAATTTTGTCAAATGTAAAGTAACAAAATCCATACATGATACAGCTAACAAAGACATGAACACCAGCTTCACAACAATGTTATGGCTGTCGATTTCGTTGTTTGGGGTTTCAATGCAGCATTCAACTTTTACCACTATATTCCTTTTAAAAGTAGAATTACGCAATCCCTCACAGTATAAGCACTTCCCGCGGAAGTTTTGATAAGCATTCACACTGCGATAAAGGTCATGAGAATTAGGGTACATCGCGGTTTTTGAAAACGTATCCGAAGAACGACCGAACTAGTTTTCTGTTATAACCTTAACATGAATGTTGCTGACGACTACGATGCGCTCATGGCGAATACTTTCAAGGGCCCACACTGTTATGACCGCATTGTCCTCACCTAAAACATGCAAGGGGCGTGCACTGCACAGCGGACCGTTATGTCACTAGTAAAGTAAAGATTATTCGCGGAGCTGTTCATTAGCAAGAGAAGGCTGATCAATCATTATTTCACACTTGATATTTCTACGCTCTCGTAACTGGGTGCAGATGATGTCGATTTTTAAGATGAAAGTAAAGCACCGCGCTATGTTGTCACCGTTAACAGAGCATGCAATTTATATAGACAGGCCACGGCAATGTGTATGCAACTAAACGCACAACAAGCGTTACGCCACAGTCGTTTTTGTGCACACGCATATAGTTTATAGAATTGTACATCTTCGCAGAACAAATCGCACATAATGGTTCTTTTATTGTCGCGAAAACAATGAAATTAAGTGAAATGAATACTGTTTTGCGATACGCGACCACTATTGTGACACACTTGACCGAGTTCACAGTTATCATAATTCGAGCCTCAGCCTGTTACGCATCTCTCAGATCATCGTCGGAAAAATTCGACTTCGGCAAAGAAGGAGCGCGAGACTAAACATATAGGAATGAGAATAACGTCAGATTAGGGGCTGTTTACGCCACGGATCATTGCACGGAGCGCGAGTCACACCAGCATACATAGTTTATACTTGAGGCATAACAAACGTGGGACATTATTAATCAAAAGAAGAATGAGATTTGAACCGAAAACAATCGACGCCATCCAGCGTTGAAATACTTGAATCCAACGCGTCCATGACTAATTCTTGAATCATGCATCCACTCAGCCAGTTGATTTTTCCTCGCAGGTTAACGTCACCTTATTGGAACCGTACGCGACAATAGAGCTAGTGTTTTGTGGAGCAATACCTGCTTCTTCAGTTACAACGGGCCGGCTCGTTCGCATTATGACTCTGACTCAACAGACGATCGTTATATTGTCAGGGAGATATTCTCTGCATCCCTTGCAGCTGCTGTGTCCATGAGTCAATGTCTGGCGTCGCTGAATTGCCTATATTCATCTCAATTTTGGTGTACTAACAAAAGAATAAATAAATCGTGTCTATAATAATGACAAGTCACACAGGTGTATGTAGTTGAAACGATATGGTGAGATACGTAAAAACAACCAAAATAATGGCAAACACAAAAAAGGTATATCGTGTTTGTTTTTCGCGGAATGCTATACTTCTAGCAAAGACTTGTAGCATTATAACCTCACTACACAACGTGTTCATGCCCCTGGCTCACAGAAAAAAAACATAGAAAAAGACAACGCAAAGGTACCGGTATCAGGCGAATCGTCTGACATTTTCGCGGGCAGGGAGTCGCATTCCGCGTGTCGTAGCGACGCACTGGCTGCGTACACGTGTCTGTTATTTAGATACCAAAGTCATTATATTATTCTATCAAAGTAAAAACATGGACTTCCTAACCGCACCTACAAAAAGGCGTTATATAACTGCAAATTTCGCATCACATGACAGCGCCCATGGATATGATATTTCATAACCGCGGCGCACATGTACAAGTTTAGACGTAACTATTTTACCTTAGTACGAATATACAGATAAACTGCAATTGAGATTATCAGTGCAAAATCCGCCTTAGCTAAGTATACACGAATCAGCAACAAACGCATGGCATTTTGTAAAACGGCAATACAAGTCGAGACAATCGAACAAACAAATCATACCCACATACGAATGCATGGCCAAAATTAATTTGCGGTGCCGGACGGAGACTTGCAGCTATTGATACGCTACAACTGATTTATATCTATAAAAAATTTCACGCATAAGATCAATTGCCGCTGAAATAATGTAACGATGTGGAACGAATACACGAGCAGCATTTATTTCGCAATGATTGTATTACTACGGATATTAGCAATTTGAAAATTGAATTTTCGGAGGCTCTCTAATCAAACTCGTGACAAATGCAAAACTCATACATAATACTTACACCGCGTTTAGCATACAGATGAACTTTATTGTATAATTTTCATATTACGATGTGGGACTCGGTATACTGCATGGCAGGGGTGTTAAACTCGACTGGGGTAGCGGGCCGGATTCAAACCTTTTGATGGCTCGCTGGCTGGACGAGTCAAATGACTTCAAATAAATTACCTCCAAATCTACGCCTTCGTTTTTCACTGTAATGTTTATCATCAAGAATGCGCCTACTAGTCACATATATAATATTATGGGTCCCGTGGGCTCTATTCTAGCAACATTGGCAAACAACGGAATTGGCAAAAATACGATTTTTGGCAGATTGAATACAGTAGAATATAGCAACAATGAATTGATCCACGCTGACCTATACAGGATGATTTACGAATTTCCAACATCACATTTTCTTAACATATATGTTGTGGGCAATTTATTTGTATTACTTTGGGTCAAGCTGACGATACTAATTGTGACAACAAATATGACATGCAGATAACTTTCTGGGATGCGGAAATCTACGCGATCTACCCCAAAATATTTGTTGTGATATGTGAACGCGTTTGCAAAATGGTATAGTTTAACACTAAATCTATATAAGCTTTAACCTCGGTTTACGATACTTATCGTATCGTCTTGTAACGTAGGCCCCGCTTTAACCGTTTCCTTTTGCGATCTCATCTTATGCATAATATTACAGTTGGTTATATAATCTTATTACAGCGTATTTAAGCCACGTGGTCATTCTGTAATCTTTTTTAATACCCCATCGTTGTTTATTCTAATAATCACGTTGCTTTGGTTTCCCAGAGGGAATTCTAAGGATGGCTGGAAAGGAGTTGGAATTTAGTGAAGTTCCTTCAATGGGCCGTGTGTGATCAACCGTACCATGCGCTGCGTCACTTCGTCAGACCAGCTTCCCGATTAACCTGCAACGTGTATTATTGCAAGGCGGGCGAACACCGACTCGAGCTTCTTCCGAGCTCGGCACAATGCATTCGTACTTCACCAAAGAAATTTAATTGCATAGTCGTATTATAGATGATCAATATAGTTTACAATAACTGACCGGCCGCCAAAATGCCGCCAAAATGAGGCCAAATCCAGCACACGTGTATAAGAGACAGCATATACACATACACACTGTGCATTGCAAAATTTGTGTGTATTTATATCATGCGTCGGTGTAAAATATCAATCACAAATATGAAAAGTCCTGTTCCAAATTCTATCATCAATGCAGATAAAATTTCATTAATAATTATCTACAGCACACGTACTTTTCCAGCAACTGCACTACGCCTAATCTCACATCTTTTAGAATTCTTTATCGACCATCTGTTATTTATTCCGATTTTTAGATAGAAGCTAAAATATATTTATAAAATCATGATTCGACACTAATGTGAATCCGGTGTCTTCTGGAGACAGCTTGTCAAACACAACACCGCGGATTCAGTTTTGAAACAATTGCATTCGTTGTTAAAAATATTCATGATTTTCATGTTTGCCGCAACCCCAGTCAATACTACCGTGTTGCAATGACGTGAGGCATGAATCAGTATTGGTGATGGCGTCCAGATTATTTCGCCACGAATCCATTGATAATTATCGACAACAAAGGCCCGGCATATCTCGATTTTGAAAGAAAACAAATTACCTTTTCAGAAACGGAAAACTATCTTGATTAGAGTCAGATCAAGTTCAATCTGCTCCTATGCTATTGTGAAAGGCTACCATTTTTGTAGTGGTGTCTTCCGTAATCTCTCCGCAATCTCGATTTACTTCTGATATGAAGGGTACGCTGTGTCAATTACGAGATACAAATGTCTGGTGCCAACCACGGAGTAGATATGGGAGCTCGCAAAAGGCTATATAAATGACCTTATTCAATGTTAAATGGGTCTTTATCGAAGATTCAACATTCCTGACAGCCATTACTAACTCCACAGTCAATATCATGCGCAATAAACGGTAATATCATTGTGAACCGCATTCAGAAATTGCGGTTCTAACTTATTACGGTTGTCGTGTTTATATGTGTCGTAAATACTTCGAGATTGAAATTATCCATCGGCACTTGGGCGCTGTTCATGCGTTAACAACTTTTGAACAACATTAAATTCTTCAGCTATAAAGTCGTAAATTTCTGAAAATCTGGATCCATTTCATCGTTTCAAACTTATCCCAACCCAATCGAGTCAACTATACACAAGGGCGCAAATGTTCGATTGCAATGGAATGTGGATTTTCATCGTGCGGCATCCGTAACAAAACATAAGCATACATACACATTTATCTTTCCCATTTACCCGATAGATTTAGGGATTACGGCATAAATGGATTGCTTTGCAACGAAGCGTAAAGTACTCGGTTTACGCCGGCTTGGTGATGTCACGTGTCACCTCGAAATATCCACACTTTACGCACGCCTGCATCTCGCAGGTTAGTCCAGCGTTTGCGAAGATCAGTTAAATTGTTTGAACATGGATTACCATATGTTGGAGTTGAATATTGGCTTGGCTTGGAAATTATACAGCTATCCGTTGATGACTATGTCGGAAACCACAAGTTTGCAATGCGTCGTACTAAAAAGACGGATATTCAGAAACGGTTACAGAGGGGATACAGCTACAAGCAAGCTATACATAGTAGAAATAAAAATTTATATGTTTTGCTACACTAATAGGGCAACACAAGCTTAGTTGGTCACAAAGCATATTCCTAAAAACTATCATGCAACACGGTCCGTACGAGAAAAACTATGTTTGGACGTAATGCATCTCCTGCATAATGCTAGTTCAAACACACATTTGCAACGTGAAGACGATTTCCGAATATACATACTCGCCCGAGAAGGAAAATTGAGCATTGTCTGAACTCAGATAACAGTTATACCAGGAGTGGGTAAACTTTTGAGCTCGCGGGCCGCATTCAACATATGAATCCATTCGCGGGCCGCACTAT
>ATSW01009592.1:0-34112 GCA_000444245.1 Botryllus schlosseri
GAAAATGACACGACTTGACTCGAGTCAAAACTATAAAAGTGAGATTGACTTGTGACTATGAGCCTTGCGACTTGGTTACAACCCTGTTCTTTTTTATCACTCGACATCTGAATTGCAGTTCACTCGCATCTTAGACCGGAAAGGAGCGGATTCTCGATTTTTGAACTAAGAAGCCTCCCGGCTAGTTCTAAGAAATTAGCAGACTATAGATTTGGTATGAAGCGGATGTCGGCAACTTTTGTACAAACAAATCATGTTTGGAGTAACAGAGCGTTAACAATTTCGCAATCGAACCCCACTGCCCTAAACAACGATATCCTACTACCTCTGAACCAAATCGTTATCACATTTATCCCCGTTATAGGTTGGTGTTTTGCCATCCAACGTTACACTTCCATCCTACAAGTGGTGTTTATTGAACCATATTCCTTTCATCAGAAAATATTTTCCGATTTGTGGGAAGTCAGGCGACCTGTTTGTACGTGCATTGTCCCCTGAAAATAAAACAAGGATGTATCCTTACTATATGGACCTATATTCCGCAGTTCCGGTGTTCCAGTTAACATGGTGATTTATTATTTTATTTGGATATATTTTTGCAGCAAAATTTACATCAATGTAAGCTGATTATCAGCAAATATCATTGCAATACTGAGAATAGACACATCGCATCATGCCAAATCTAGAAAATTTATTGTTGGCTGCAAAACAACCTCCCCAATGTTGTAAGCTACGTCATACCTGGATCTGGCGCCATTCTGCGAGCACGTAGGCTATATAAGCTAGAATGAAAACACGACGAAAAATCATATTGTTATTATTATTATCCGAGGAAATGGTTTTTTGTAGCACTTGCATTAATTCTTGGAGGCGACTTATTGCCGTCTGGCCATCTCAGCAACTTCTTTTTCTGTCCAAACCCACAATAATGTTTTGTAGCATCAACTGGATTTATAAATTATTCTTAATCATCCGTTCCCCGTAAAATTGCTATATTCAGATCTTTCAATGGATATTTCGAGTTGTTATTGGTCTTGTTTTTTGCTCAGTGATTAGCGGATATATCCGAGAGCTGCCACATTGTAATCACTATATTATCTTTTGGTTATCGGCATAGTTTACCTGTTGTCTTCAACCTGTTTGGCCCTGAGTTTCGTCGACTAAACGCCAATTGTCGAAACTCGTGAGCGTACACTTTATGCCTCTAATCTGCAGTTAAAACATTATTGCTGCTTGTCATTATATAACTGACATAACGTTAGGCTGAGATGTATGTTTAGAATAGCAATATATATAGTTTCTTACTGTCATACCGTAGACTGTCTTTGTTTATTATGGTAAATATAACAGGACTACTCTTGCATAAGATTTGTGAAATTTAAACGCATTTAAACGCATTTATTCAAAGTATCATATGCGTCAAAACAAAATGATGATAGCGCGGATGAAGATATTAAAGTCGACCAGACGGCGCGTTGCCTGCGTTGAACACAAACAAATTATGGTACAGTCTGCGTAGTGTTATGTCTGTTATGATCGTAAATATCTGACCAAGCACTTGTATCCTCGGTCAATACCAGAGACGTTTCTTGAAATCTATAGTGCAGTTCGGAGATTTAGCAAGCTTTCTAAGCTCATTAAAAGTGTTTTCACAAAAGGAATTTGACATGAACTGTTTCGTTGACACCCGCATTCATGTCTTTAATTTCTGCGCAATAGAATCATCCAATATACTCCAAAACAGTGCGATGTGCACGGTTGTGCTCCAGGATGTAGCAACATATACATGGGATGCAACGGTACGAAAAGGTATACAAGAGTGCGTGACAAACTTATCACACTTCAGCAATGGTTTTAAACCTTTAGGTGACGTTCGGGTAGGTGCTGACATTTTTGTAGGAATCAGCTAGTAAATATACCTACATTGGTATGCATATGAGTAAGTCACAATGATTTTAGAGGCTCACCACACCGAACAGTTCGACGAACACTGGTCCATAATACGTATTCAAAAACATGCACCATCATCTTTGAAGGGACACATCACAGAAGTCTTTTCCCGGGTATCTGATCGCACATTCAAGTTTCAGTCTAACAGAGGTTTTTGGTGGTCGTTGAAGATGATGATAGGTTGCTAGTCAATTACACTGTGATTCTAGCGATGCACTTCCATAACAGAAGAGTGACCAGACTGATAAAATACTAGAAAGAACAACTTATAGTGACGTTGTTGCGTAGGTTGTGACAAGGGACTTGAGTAGGCCTATATGCTGAACGTACTTTTCCCCACTAAAATGTAATGTAAATGGTATAATACCTGTGCGTAGCAATAGCGGCCAGTATATAAAATATATGTCTAAAATACTAGGGTGGAAGATGTCACCGCCATACGAATGGGGAGTGAATTTGTAATTCTTTATATTACGTGAAATTGGACTTGCTATTTGTCTTACATTCGAAATAGATAATATTTGACATTTTAGAAGTATGCATAACTACATGATGGTCGCTGATCGCCATCCTGTGATTAACTATCGTGATACTCAAACAGATTTAGAAGTATATGGTTCCAAGTATACGTGAAACGGTAAGCATGCTTGACTTAGTTTGGCCCTAACATCTGAAAACTGTCAAGTATAGAAGTAGTATAGTAACGGCTTCAGTAACCAATTCAAGCAAAGATAAAACCTACTTGAGCACCCCTAAAAAATAGAAGTAGTTCGTTACGGACCAACAATGGTAGCAATCACCAGGTTTTGTGTGAGAGTGGGTGCGTGTGCGTGTATGTGTGCGTATGAGCAAGTGGGAGATCGGGTCTCACTGAAATGATATTTTTCACGGAGCCAGAATATATACCTTCATTGTCACTAGTAGATTATGTAAACGCATATGTTGCGAGGAAAGATCTTGCGTTGATATTGGTGACTGTGGAGCGACTATATCAGTCGCCTCATCTCGTAACCGTTGTAGACGGACTTCTGAGGATCGTAATGGTTTCCAAAGTGGGCATCAGCCCCTTGAAGTCGGTAGCGAACTGGAAGGCGATGCTAATAGCTGCAAATTGGGAGCTTGGGGGGGGGAGTGAGAGAAGAAGCGCACTGAGAGTAAAAGTGGGTGCGTATTGAACTACAGAAAACTGCCGGAAATTAATACCTCTTATTGTGTTCTGAAGTCAGGTTACGGAGATATCGTCACGTCTTCCGCGCCCTTTTTACTAGCCGCATTCAATCGACAATCGTCGCCTACAGTCTCCCAGATGCTCATTGTTTTTGAACATTGAGTTTTGTAATCAATCAAGTAATAAATACACTGATTTATCCAGCGACATCTATTGAACGCAAGTCGTGAACACACATTAATGTTACGGGCATGAACAACGACGTCGATAACGTTTTGAGCCCATATCAAATCAAATCGGAGTACGATGATTTGTACGTGAATTTCGCCTGTCCTATATTTTACCCGATTGTGGATTGTGTCTCTCATAGAATTGATTGAAAGTCGTGACTCTGACAAATGTACATCATATATATCGCGCTGAGTAATGACGAAAACAACTTTTTGTCGGGATTGGGCGCTAATCAGAGGGCGTTTGATACCTGGTATGCGGCCCAGGAAGGCGTTGTTTGAAAATGTTTGGGAAACACTATGGTATTGACAAATGATTAATCTAACTTCTAACTTAAATGCTTGTCGCGTTTATGTATAATGAAGTGACGTAGGTTGCACTTCCTGGCAGCTATAATAAAATATGACAAAATCGTTTTCTCTCAGTTGCTTGGCAGATAGCTTGCGAAGATTTTCTTCCAAAAGTATCCTAATCGTGTAATAGTAATCGAAACAATAGCACATTTCTCGCATTGCCGGCCGTTACATATGTTTGTTTATTTGTTTCTTAATTTCTCATTTCTTCTTTCAAAGCATCACAGTAGTTAAATATAACATAATAACAGGCAAATGTCGAGATGATTGAGTGACAACCATCACAATTTATCCAACATTCATTTCTCGGACTATCACCGGGTAAAGAACTAAAGTCTCCGATAAGCGATATGCAGATCTCAGTCGTTTGTGTTCCAATATCTTATATTGAGCTGGAGAAACGAACCGCACCTACATGGTGTAATAGCCCGAGTGCTCAATTTACGGAAATGCTCTCAGAAAAACACAATTCGGATCGATTCATAGAAGTTTGTACGGGATTAAAATACCATCTACCAATAGGCACTTGTGAATTAATGTACCACCCGATTAGAGAGGATGCGTTGTTATTTCCACGGCGGTAGTGGAAAAAATAACGATAATGGTAGTAGCTCAAGGCTCAATCCACCTACAAAACTGCGCCGGTTTCGTAATGCGATTTATCTCTCTGAAAATCGTGTGTTCATCGTTCATCTTTCCGCGATCGGCTGGGCTATTAAAAAAAAAGAGTGTTGCCGGAACGGATTTCGGCTTGGATAATCTGCGTGTGAAATATTGCAGCAGAGGATGACTGGTCGGCCGTGCCTTCTGACACATTACGCGCTTTCTCACCTTTGGCCTTTTGGCCGCAAATCTGATCGGTGTGCATGTTTTGGTGTGTCGATTTCGATTGCGCGAGCGCGTTCTCGAATTCGCTGAATCTGCTTATCAGATTGAAGTTGTCAGCGGAAGTCCGTTTTGCTATAACAACAATGTTACTATACCAGTGTTTTGAACGCGGATTGTATGTGTCGTGTGGTTAATATCAAATAGGCTTCTATTTACAGTCCAGGATCGTATTCTCGAATTCTTTTGGTAGGCGGGGGCTGACGTTTAACGCAGATTATTTGCGACCAGCAGGGGCGTGAAAGCTAGAATGAAAATCTGCCTACGACACGAAATCCGAGCAATGTACCAGTGATTGAACCATATTGTGGGATAGAGGTCGAATTGAGCCGTTTACAGTGGCTTCAAAACCGGCCTGAGCATTACATGTATGAGCCCGTACATAGTCCGAACCCGAAGCCGGGTATAGTAAACCGATTTGAGCCCACAAGCTGGAATTAATTTCATATTCTTGATTAGAGTAATGTGCAGCATGTCAGAACTAAACCTAAAATGATTTTAAATTGTATCCTCTAACCTCGTTTCATTTATTACAAATCGGCTGCGGACATTAGCCTACTCATCGGAAGTAACTCAAGACCTTGACTATTTATAAGTCAAATCCGGCGCGAGCCGTCTTTCAAATGTGGAATAGGGCCGCTTACACAGTGTCCGAAGCCGGGCCAAGCCGGACAGCTTTCAGCCCAAACACGGCCTGAGCCCGACTTTCATATAGCAGCTCGGTTTGAGCCCGAAGACTATTCATCAATCTATTGGAGACTTACGTAAAAGTCTTGAACCTGCTTCTATCACACAATTAGATTCAACGTCTCAACAAGTCTTTTTAATCCTGCCATGAAGTAATAAATCAATAAATAACACTACAGACTCCGGCACTCCTTCCCAAGTGTTGGAGTTTTAGTATATGCTGTGTCGTACAAAAAGTAGGGAAGTAGACCGTGCTTACGGTCGGTAGCTCAGGGATAATAATGATGAATATCGGCCTGGCGAAAAAATAAAAAATACCCGAAAGACTATAAATACAAAATCCACAAAAACTACATACCCTGGTGATTACTCAAAGTTGCATTAGAATATTTAATTAGTTCAATAGCTTCAACGGTTACTGGGAATATTGTGGTTCATCCTGGCGGCAAAATATAATCCGCAATCCGACCTTAAATGATATACTTAAACTTTGCATGTCCTAAGTCCACCATTATTTACAATTAAAGTCAAAACCTATTAAACTATATAAACTCTTGGATTGACTGGTAGCTGATGACATCTGGCGAAACTAGTCTAGGTTACGTGAATCGCGACTGACAATCACGAATCATGATATTGTATATAGTATACTCTATTTATATACGTACTATAACGTTCAGAATATCTAATGACAATTAATAAATACATCCACGCAGATATTTAGAGATTTATAATGGATATCTTTTCAATTTCGTTTCGAGCCCGAACCCGTCACGAGCCCAACACGGAAATCCCGGAGCGACTTTTTCCCCATAGCAATTCACCGTTTCTTTAATGCGATGCTGTGTTGCGGGCATTGTACAGTGCCGGCGAAAAAACTTTACCATTCAGTCGACTAAAAAGCAACTTGATATCTAAAATCTGCATAGGCTCGTAGCTTATTTTCCCGACTTAAGTATCACGTTACTGCGGCGCTATAGTACGTTGTAAGATAGTGTCTGGCTACACTTTACTATAAGGCCATTGCTTTGCATGAGCAATTCAGCACCGCTGCTTTACAGCTTTTTGAATAGTGAGGTCTCATAAATCGCACAATATTGTTCAAATTTGCAATATTTGGACGGCTTTCAAATTCCATTGAAAAATTTGAATGGTTAAAAAAGTGCAAAAGCAAGAACAACATCATGTCTCAACCAGTGAGAGAAGGGAGGCAAAGTGATTACTGTAGCCAGCGATATTGTGGTATGAAGGGAGGCACGGCTGCACAGTGCACACTGCACAGCGACATAGTCACTGAAGATCCTGGAGTCGGTGACAATTGGTCCTGCTGGAATCGTTTTGGCGAAGCTCAGCATTCTGTCTTTTTAATGCAAGTGCGGTTATTGACGGATATGATTTTAATTCACGTTCAAAATCTTTTACATTCCTGGCGAATTGTGCTTGGGTGCCTGACCTATTCTGAATCATCATGTGTGATAAAGTAGCCGCTGACCGTCTTACTTGGTTAATTGGCTCTCTTGAGAACCCAATATCACTAGGTACAGTAATAACAGAACCTCCCTTCTACAACAAAGTCGAGGCATGATGTTATTCTTCAATTTCCACCTTCTTTCGAACCATTCTACTTTTTGAATGGATTTTGAAAGTCGTCGAAATTGAATGAAAATGAACAATTTTGTGCGATTTCAGCGAGGAAGCTGTAAACAGCAGTAGGTACGCAGAGCAATGTCCTTCCAGAAAACTGTAGCCGGACAGTAGCAAATTATGACATAATATAAGGGTTGTGGTTACGAGATGATTCTGTCAGAAACAATAAGCTAAAGCTACAGACGTATGCATATGTTAGACTTAAATTTCCTTATACCAAATCAATGTAAAGATTTTTTTCCGGCACTGTATTATTTTCATTGCTATAGTTATTACCTTGAAATACCGTGTAAAAAAGGTATCTTTGTTGCGAATATCATTATATTTTAGACAAAGTCATCCCGCGATCAGTTCGAGCACTACTAAGATATAATAAATCAATACAGAAAAACAGAATATCTTGAATAATATGCATGGCGTAACTATTAAATGGGACTTTGCAGCATAATCTCGCATTAAAGGTATAGCTTTTACTGACGGTATTGGGCAATATTAAATGAAGCCTGGAAGACCACGTATGCGGTAGCCCTATATATTATGAGCGATTCCGTTCATGTCCGGGCTGTTTATTTACTGTTTACTGTAGTTGATGGTTAAACAGTAAATAAAACACAACTGATTCCTCTTATCGGACGCATATAGCTACTATACCTTCTTCTTGCTAGTCCCACGAGTATTGAAATGTTAAATACACTTTTAAAGCTTAAATTTAGTTATGCGATATAAACGGTGCATCGAAAGCCATTTTCATAATAAACAATACGATAATGGCGTAACTATATGATTTCGATCATGCATCTTGAAACTCATATCCCATAGTGATAGTGTGCTTTGGTTCTTCTCTAATCTGTTCCCTTCATATCTCTGTAGGAATTGAGACTCATCTACTGCAGTAATTTTGTCAAACGTCAGATAGTCACAGGGGTGCTTACTGACCGGCTAACTACGTATTTCAGGTAAAACATGCAGTCAAATGCAAATTATATCTTGGTGTTTGCAGTTGGATATGGTATAATCGGGGTAAAAAGGTCCTTTCCATTCTCAAAGTGTCGACATAGCTTAGCTCGTTACGTCGCACTAGATCCGTGGCGTCCCGTTTTTCATTGAAATAATTCCTATTTTTGAAATATACATCCATGCGCGTGTGCACTGTGCGTGCATGCGTATACGCATGGGAGCAACACGCTTATCAGTGATTCAAGAAAGAAAGCGATTCCCGGTTGCTAATTCCGAAGGAGTGCGAACAATGAAAAACGTCTAATCAAGAACCACTGGCGTTTGCAGTCAATTGACAACGGACTGGATATATTTTTGAAATAGTAGTGTACCATTGTCCAAGATGTAACCGTCGGCATATTGACGTCTATACGATATTCGTATATATTTCCAAGATACATGGAAAAGCAATTTTGCAATAATTGAAATAACTGACAAATAATCGTATCCCGGCAGTAGCTTTTAAATCGTGATGGCCTCTGTATTAGGTGTCCGTAGTTATCTCAAGATTAAACTGTTAGGAGTACACGCTCCATTAACATTGCCGCACCGCATTTATCGCGCAACTGCATACTTTCACTCCCCTCGCTCCTCTATACAGGCGCAAATCAAACTGATAAGGGGAATAGTAATATATCAAAAGGTCATAGCTTGCGTTGCGTAGCGTATTTAGGTATCGAAGCAGGACTGTATGGCAACCATTGGCATTATGTTGACCCATTGGTGTATAGTTACATCCTGCGTCATCCATACTGCCAATTAACGGTGGTGGGTAAAGTACTGGTGTTTTCCACAGCTGTAACGTCAATGGATTCTCCGGCGCTTGGACATTTCTAGTACTATGGCCAGTAGATAGATAGGTCGAAGGTCAATCTAAGGCTGATATAATTTGACTTTGATAATGACATGATCAATAGCCTAGTTATCAGAGTATGCCCGATATACCCAGATTAGGCTGTGCTGTTCCAATGCTCTGATATCAGATCAATATTTCACCTATAATTGTGGCAGGTCAAATGTCCACTATAGCCGCACAATTATAAGGCGACAGGTTGTACGATATCATGATGCGTTTGTACTATCGCGTGGTGTCTATAACTAATTATTTTGGCAAACTTTGCCAACTACAATTACAACTTTCTTCGAATATTTATAATAGCGGTTTCTTTCGTGTCAGGCGTGTCAATAGTAAATCACGTTTTCACGATGTGTGTGGAATGCCAATCTCGCGGGACCCTGCAGGTTTTGTGGCAGTTGTGAATTTACCCCGAAAATGACAGAAGCTGATGGCTGGTCATCACATCAAGCTCCGTTCTAGTAAGGCTGCTCCATGCCTAAAATGAGATAAGTAACGACTACGGGAAATTTTTCTTGCAGTAAAACTTGTATTTAACAAAATTTGCAAGAAAATGTTACATTTATTTTTCACATGAAAAATCGAAATAAGTTGCATTAAAAATCGAAAAAGTTACAAAAATTTGCATGAAAAATGGATAAAAGTTGTCATATAAGATTCCTACAAACAGTTTAAANCACCATACTGCATAACTTCTGAGTATTTAGGAANCTGTCGGAAGGTTTAAAAAAAAGTTGCAAAAGTTGCAAAAACTTGCCATAGTGATGACCAGACAAGGTAATCACAGTCCCACCNACGACGTCATTCTTAACTGATATTCTGTTCTTTTTTCGATTTNTTGGTGACGTATTGCTCTTTTACGGACCCTCTATACCAGTGGTCGGGAACCTATGGCTCNCGAACCANATATGGCTCTTCTAGGTATAAGATAAGGCTATTTGCCAACTACTTATCTTTGTACTGAATTGATCAATATTGCAGCAACTTGTTAGTNAATGTTCATCGCGGCCAGAATAATTATTCTCGTTGCAGTATAAACGCGTCTTTGAGAGGTAAAGACAATGCCGTCTTCAGGTTTACGGGCTCCGACCCCACTTTTCAAAATCCTCAAATTTAAGTTACTGTCACNCCGGCGACCAACATCACTCGCGAATTCGATGTACCCGCCTCGANATCTTGGATTGCANGATACGTTGATTGATCAACGAGAATAGCAGACTTGGCGACGATCATATGACAATGCAGTTTTCAAATACACATTTGTTATTGTTGTTCTTGTTGTTTGTGGTATTCATGGNGTTTGTCGACTNCTATGGTCATGGTCATTTACACCAGGCCAATTCTNTTCCTTTTTATTCCGTAGCCGCCGACTATTAGCTCGGCCCACTTATATGGGTCCGNCTGTGCCTTACCTCTCGTTTCGCGCTTTATTTTCGTACAANAAATACGCTAATTGTGTGTTTTTGGAAAAAAATGTTCAAAATCTTGTCATTCATGAACAATCGATAGAANATACCAATAGTAGTTAAAGCTTTCAAAGTTTTCGTTCAATCATCATGACGAAAGTTGAGNTACTGTCTCACTTGCATCACCTGACCCGACCTCACTGATGTATCACAGCTTAGAGTGGGTATCAGGCATATATACTGCTGTAGCGACCATGTTTGGNGACACCTGCGCATGTGATCATGGGTTCTCACATTTAAAAGTAGCATCACGACGAAGATCCGTTCTCGTAACTCAAGTTTCGCGANATTAAACAAGTCGATCAGCATGATAAGTGCGATTTTCTNCAGAGAAAATGTGGCNCACNTGACTAATCCCATATAGAGAGTTCGAATTAGTGCTACCATGACGTCACGAATTTTTCATTGCGACGTAATAGTTGATTGACATGNATGACTCTTTGNGAGTTAAAATGGAAAAATAGGGCCAACGTGGCTCTTCAGACAAAAAANGTTCCCAAGATTCAGAACCCCGTCCNTGCAGAGAGCGAGGAATTGCCACGAAGAATCACTAAAAGGATGTCTGCTTCTAACGGTTGCTTGTATTTGCCCAACGTCATTGCAATTNCAGATGTCGGGACAAAACCCTATGGATGTACCAAGTCACGACTTTCCTAGTCACAAGGCATTCTTTGATTGTAACGTTCGACCCGAGGCAACTCGNGTCATTTTTATTTTTTATCACCCNTTCAGCNCGAGTTCGAGTAATTCTACACAAGACCGCGCCCAANTCCAAATCACAAATTTCAGTCACAAATCATCAACGGGTCATGTTTTACCATCATAAACAGGTAATGGGACGTAATAGCTGATCTTCCACCGTATGGTAACCTTTTAAAGCAATGTGATAGTGAAGTTTGATGAGTATTTTCAGNTTCTAAAAAATATGTGGCAGTTCTACATTGTCGAATACTTCAAAATCCAAATGCAGANGCGAGCCGCACAAAATGATCTCGCNGGCCGTGTGTTTGAGACTCCTGTTCTAGGGTCATGCCGACGCAANGCGTGAGAGATACCCAGGACCCAGGACAAAAGTCCCTACTACCTANAATCTCCACCATTGTTGAAATTCTACAATCGTGATATTTTCGATAGCTAAGTGTCACAATTATATCTATCCATAGTAACANTAACCAAACCTCATTGAAGCTGGTAAGCTATTTGNGGTACAGTAATTGAGGATTGCAGAAGAACAAGAGAGCATCTCGCCAATTTACGTCTGCAACACTTCCCGGATNAATCTCGTCGAGAGCGACTATGACAGAATTCGGTATCGGAATGTCCAACACGTTTATNAGTTGGGAAAAATTAAAACTAACATTACAGATATTATATTTGATAATAACAAACTGTCCAGTGGATTGATGGCTTTGATATTGCACCTNANGTATTGGTGTTTTGATCTGCAGCAATCCTATGATGTGGATANGCACGAGGTAGAATTTTTGTGTGATGGNCATAACGGGCTGTACTTCAACAAATCCCATCTACTCATCAGCCTTTTNAATGCGGGAAACACTGTCAAAACTTGGCAAAGACCGAAGTGTCGAAACTAAGTACTGCTGATGTAGATTTAGCTCGAAATCGCACATTTCCTGCCAGGTCANCACAAATATGGTACCGTTTCTATATGCCATACTGTAGAGTTCCACTGTGGCCAGTCGGCGATAATCCAGATAAATATCAATCACAATTGCGCTATCAATAATTTACTTCCACNTATCGTCTTCGGTCACAAGCAATGCGCTCGAACTTCGGACGATTGGCGACGTTGAAAAAGAATTTATGCGACTGCTGTCANCANGAAGAATCGAAAACAGAGGNCACCATAAAGTGTCAGCATGATATGCGTGTACAGGCAGTATGAAGATGCAATTACCACGCATCGATTAATCGCCAAGACAAATCTGACTGTTGTCTCACAACTGCATACATCATTGTCGANACCATCTCTGATAGACTTGAAGTCGCGTGTGGCATTGAACAGAGATTACACGAGTGACTTAGAATTTGTTCCACAGGTAGTCCCGAAGTATTTACCACGATATGGAGTCTGACACTGGCCTACAGCNCAATAATTCTAAATTATCTTGGGCCAACGCGCCCACATAATAATTATGTTATATGTTACAGCANTGGTTCTTAAACTTTTTAGGTCGCGACCAAAATCTGAGTGTTGTGGCATCTCGCTACCCAAGCCCCACACATCTCAAAGAATGCATTNAAGAATGCATGCTGTATACGCAATTCAGCTCTTATGAAACTATTCTGTCGCACGCTATTTGGAAGTGGACNNTATTATTCTCCTCTGCGGGTCACACGTTTACTGCATTTGTACTACTGTCTACTCAGATTGCAAGAACGGAACTGTGCCATTTCGACGACGGGACATATCAANGCCNAAGGTCTTGGNCAACCAGCGCCTNTCATTTTGCCCACGGTTTTATCGCCGTAGATCGTGTTGGCTCCGCAATTTTCCCAGTCGGGTAATGACCAAAACTTCATGTCTGCATGTGATCAAGCNCGGAATCGGTTGGCCTCGAAATATATCTNTGTCCCATAGCCCCACCNCCCGTTTGTTACACACCCCTCCAGCAAAACATACCAACGNTNATCGACGGTGTGTTCCAGACAAATCAATGTCGGACAAATCTTATCATGAATTCNAGCCAATTTGTGTAATGCAAAGGTCGATAGTTTTCATGATCAAGCCATATTAATGTAACGACTTTTTTGCGTGTCTCTCGTTTATCTGCTGTATANTATCCATTACCCAACATAGTGACCACGAACAGTCNAACACACACAAATCATACGCTGGTAATCGCGCNAAGCGCGAAGAGATTTCTTCGTTGCAAGAAATTCAACAAATATGACATACGTATNACAAGATCGCTCTGGTGCCGCCGCGACTCANAATTATACCCCTTGCGAGTCATACTTTNAGAACCCATNTGTNACAGCAAGGCATTGTTCGCTATTCGTCCANTGTCCACCACAGATATTCAATGCAAATGGTCACCGTTGGTGCTGAAGTAAAAGTAAAGACCTAAATTTCTACTAGAGTACAAGTAGCTATTTCCGAGTATTTAAAAGAGANAGTATTTAGGCCTAGCTTCGCCTAAAAATCTGAACCCTGTTNNAGCGGAAGTAGAAGTNGTCAAAGATATAACTACTCGAGTAAGTAGTGGATAAAACCTACTTGACTACTTCTAAAGAGTATAATTGCTTCGATACCGACAACCTCTCGAAATAATTGCGGTAAGTTCAGTGAAATAAAATGGGAGAAACCTCGTGGATATCAATGACGTGACGCGGTGCANTGTGAAATTTACACAANAAGTTATAGATAGACCAAGCTGGAAGAGCTGGGCAGACTTAACATTACGAATATCTCGCATATAATACTCCCAAAGTTTATCGTTCTTACNANATANTGCCAGGGCACTGTATTTTGCGTAGNCCTGCCATCANATTCACCATTNTCTCTCCCTCTCTCTCTCTCTCTCTCCCTTATGGTCTCCACAGGGACGTCACATACCTTTGGTGCGGGGCGAGATCACCAGCGTTGTTGTTGTATCACGGCTGTATTTCTTTATTGAAAACCCTCCCTTACTATTTATGACAAATCGTCNGGCATAACACGTGGCGCGTGTATCGCCAGCGACGCATCATGCGCCATGCACTCTTAGCGAAAAGACTGTGCCATTTCCANACGTGTACNACCCCTGATATACGGGTGTGAATATANANNCATGGAGTGGCGAGATATCGCAGTNGTATAATCCGCGGCGGCAACACNAATGGGTTGCGGGTTCTAGTACGACCGAGGTCGACTTCAGGATTCCAATACCTAAGTGTTGGAGGTTTATCTAGGCTCCTCCCCGCNCCCTCATCCGCGTAAGCGGTGTCTTACANAAANTCTAGAAGTGNGCCGTGCTACCAGTCGGCAGNTACGGAATCAAAAATNAGGAATATCGGCCTNGTGTAAATGACCATAGTAGTCGACAAACACCATGAACACCACACACAACCACANGAGTGTGCATGCCGTGNACACACGGGTAGATCCATCCTGTACTGAATGATGTGCACATTGCGACTACAGCGCCATCNGATCCAATTCATTGCGAATGTCGTTACCNAACTTCGTCACCAAATTCCTCCAGTTCGGGAGATTTCANATAACCTGTGGTAATCATACAACGACCAAATGAACTATATTTTGTCGGTCAATACTTTATTAAATGCAACGAGAAAAANAAAGAAACAAAAACAAAATGGCAGTACGATCTGACTATCATTGATAAGGCTACNCNATTGCCCATTCAACCGATGAAGTNAAAATACAAGGAAATGTAGCGAGGTTGTTTCGCTTAAACGCAAAACATAGATGTAGTTTGACAGTACGTTGGGAAGTATGGTAGAGTTTTGAAATATATNTCTATGCCACCGCTCCATCGGGTCGGGTATNTGCGAAGAATCAACAAAATTTAATGTCACACAACGACACTCNCGAGACGTAAGATTCACAGTATGCGAATAGTATCCCGCTTATACCCAGAGGTTGTTAAAGTAAGCAACGCTGATACTGAAGTAGAAGTATAAATACNAGTGCCGATTTCCTAAACGTGTCAAGACTGTTTCAAGCGGAAAATGAGAAGTCTATTCAGGTAAGTATTCAGGAAAAGTAAATTCGAGTGAACGTTCNCATATAGNCCTACTTTTGGAGTTTATCGGCGGTGGCTAGTTGGCTATACTATCGCAAGATNCATCCTCGCGACTTTTCACAGCGAGAGGATGAAATATCTGACTATTGGGCTTAATATATCATTACGTACGTTCATAAGATTGTTACTTCGGGTGTATTCTGTGACACCATATCCTTCGTTGTTTTGAGCATGACGATGTTTTATTGACTCTTGTATTCTTGGACACGCATGGCAGTGTTTGGAATTAGACACCTACGTAACTCAAACCACGAGTGAATATTAACGAATCGTTTCGTGACGTCGGCACTACAAAGCGCTTACCGGATGTAATGTGACGGACAATTTTAAAACACGCGTCCAAATCTGCTTTGGCGTTCGTCTCATATTAACCAGATTATAAAACCGCGTCGAATTAGTCATAACGAGAGGTCTAATGAGTCGCAGACAAGTATGAGAGGCGAGTTTTCCAGTCCGAGACAGAATAAAATTTGACGTATCACTTAACCTGTCACTACTGTAGGGTANATTAGAAGCCGGCCAGCGTATTATAATGTTAAAAAGTATCCAAGGCATTCCTTATAATGACCGATTACCGGCGTGAAACATATTTCTGGACGGCGGTGCCCGTAAACCGCAATTCTTGCTCTACAAACAAATAATTTGCGGAGATACATACGACATATAAAGCGACATTTCTCTATGTTTGAAACCAAAATATAAATATCGGTGNAAANAACAATAAACGACAAAAAGATATTGTTATTTTTACTCTGGATAGCCCCTCGGATTTCACCGTATATAAATGAATGTTCAGCTTGATACTACAGGCATTTAAGGACTGTTGTAGTCTGCTGTTGAGGTTGAGGTTCGGAAACCTACAGAACCGCAAAAACATTACTCTGAGGCGTGTTTGACTTCAAACCGCNTAATTTCACATCCGATAAATCTTACAGGCATTTTCCAATAGGAGATTATGAGGCCAACTCCAGCATTGTCACTCTAGAAGCAGACACCGTTAATAGTTCTTCCAAGTCTAAAATTATACCTTACTAGTATACGACGGTGAGAATGANTGCTGCATACCNACAGTATTACAAATATACTATATGTGCACGTGTAAACATAGTCGATAAACNTCCACCCGCACCTGGTTAGCGAAAAGGTGCGCATATCACCACCCCAAAAGGTATTGCNTGGACACAGAAGCTACTTACCCCCTAGGATATAACACAATATGAATTGGNGTACTTGACTCATCTTCCACAACTNGAATGGGCGTAATANCAACACTTTTTCCCATAAAGCTCCATTTACCGGATTTTGTGGGAATCGGTTGAATACATGGTTTTCGTATGCAGTTCACTCTATTATAATATCTGCGATTCATCCGATTGTGAAGCGAGATTGTGGCATCGCGTGGATGCGTTCATCCGCGAGTGTCGAACGTACTATNTTGGCGATGAGACACCGTTTCTGATTTGATCCCNGCGTTACCACATGCATCTTCGGCGCGATGACATTTCGCGCCACTCTTGAGCCATTCGTCAATGTGTCTTATTTCATATTTTTGACTATTTTCACGTCTTCTATCAAGTCCCGCGATCTGCGCCATCACCTGAGTTTACCGCCGTCATGTTGCTATCGGCGAGGACACGAGAACTACATAGCGCAGGTCTTCGTGTCGTAATAACCCGTGGCGTACCCGGCGGCTGTCAAGGGTGGCGTGATAGCTGGATACGGCGGTTTCCTGTCTGATACTGCGTACTGATCGTACTCCGTTTTGAACTTCATTCCCGGTGACGCTGCGTACAGAGAAATACCTTCGTCAGAGATAAGATCGCNGGCCGAAAAAGGAAAATGCCGTAGTGGCAACAGAAGNAAATCGAAAATATCTCAGNAGCGGTTGCGAAATTTTGGTGAAAACAGAATNGCGTGCAATAGGTTTGATGGCAAAATATAGGATCGACGCTGTTACGATTATAACTNGTTGNTTTNGTTGATTTATGTCAAACCAACACACGAAACCGAAGTCAAATAATAATGTTGTTCAACTTTCAATTATATACCTGTAAACTGAACATGTTACTATAAGAGTGACCGGCATGAATTTTAAGGATCTTACTTTATTTAGATGAGAGATATCAGAGAATGTTTGTTGGCGTGAACCCCTAATTCTGGTGTCTGCGTATACGTGGTCCGCTTATTGTGACCTAGCACGAAATAATTTTTTATACTTCACAGCCATGGCCAAATTGTGAGTAGCCTAACCGCGAAATTTGGGAAACGCATGACCAATTAAAAGACAANAATTTCGGCCAGTTNTAANCCTCAGCCTAATNGCCACANAGCCTGAAAAGTTACTTGGCAACTGAATACGGAGATAAGTTTAAAATNATTATAAATAGTGACAATGTAGTTATTTTTATAGTTTATGGCTGTAGTTTCAACTTTACCTTTTCATGGAGGTTAAAAATAGTCCGCGGAGCACCAAGAGACCCAAGTTATTAACCCTTGANTTTATGGGAGTGGTTTATTTAAATCATTTANGGAAANTTGAGTGGGTGTCAATTGTTCGTATGACTAAGACTATTCATGTAGCATTTCCAGGATTTTCGTGCAACTGAAATCATTCCGTCTGCTCTATAGTTTCATGTATCGTTATTGATACAGGGGTTAAAAAATCCAGTGCATGACATCACAGTCATTATGTTTGAGGGTAGGTTGGGCTGGAGATATAATCCACATACATTAGGGCGGTACAAAGTGTTGTCGTACATCGGTAAGCGAAAGAGATCAAAATATTTCCCATCTTCAAGTCAGATTTAAATAATACCCCGCGCACAACGACCGGGGTACTTTTCCCTTTTATTGGATATCCCCGCTACGAGTGTGGCCGGCTTACGGCGGACTACCTCGCATTGCCTTAATCCAAGAAGATTATTAATAATTTCTCGTGTTAGATCAGTCCATCNCACTTGTTTTATGAGTAGTTTTGTGCATCCGTTCGACACGCTAATCGTAGGTTGNGAATGATAATTCTGGGTGTTCGCGTGCCGCCACCACAAGATATCAACAAATGCGAATCTAGCACAGGCGTGCGCACGGCATGTACAGTTGTACATTCCCCTTNACAGNGTANCTCCATCTGATGGTTGCGGAAATAAAAAGTTAAATAAATACACCTATCCGGATTTANCGCGAATCAAATAAACACACAAACAAACNAGTAATCGCGAACCGAGCAATGCTCGATCGTGACGATTGAAAATTGTGCGTTGCCTGTTCTGTGGTAATTAGAATGGTATTAATAGTAAAGGTNATAATTAGNTGAAAACATTATGCTGTTCCTCATCAGTCGATTGGACGCAAAAATAACTTTGATTGANTCGATNAGTCGGCATGTGACTATTCAAAGAATTTGTGTTATTTCCATCAAATAAATTCTGTAAAACGCGTCTAAAAATTATAATTAATCGTAGTATTCCTAAAAACTAACGATCAAGGTAGTGCAGCAGTTAAAAAGCAGACAATCTGCAACCACAGACAGCGTTTGAAACATGCAAAATTAGACCCCTGTATGTAGTTTTACGTGTCGAGTGTGTTCAAGATACGATATATCTATGTAAGTACTTAATATCGTCTCTCGACTGGCAGTGGTATAGCCGGTACATGATCTCAAGTATTGATCTGCGTCTTTGAAGTCAAGTCGTGGTCGAAATCTAGGGATAGTTAAGAGGGATTTACCCGATAAGTCCTAGTAAGTGTTCTAAATATACGAAGGCTTACACACGCGGCGTGGGTGTCCGGTATCACTGCAGTCTATTCGGTAGATCTAAAATTCGGTCATAAGTTTAATTTACACCTGATTTGAATGGTACAGTAATGCTTATAAATTACGCAATATAAAGACAAGGTTACGAATGAGTAGTATTTCTTTTACAGCCAAAGGGTTGAACCTGATACTGTTTTGTTTATATAATCGGACTTTGCCTGCAGTCAGTTTCAATACTGGATTATCGAATAGAAACACAATTACCCAGTAATTATCTATTTAAACACGACTAATGTGTATTCGCGTAGAGGATGAAGTCGATTGACATGTGATACATCTATTTGGGTCAAAATTCACGGACTAATGTAGTGGGAAAGATCCACGTCGGTAATAACGTTCCGTTACTGAAATTGTGTCCCCTTTAATCCGTATTATTGAAAAATAACTCTGCAAACGGCACGCAAGGAATTCGCGTCTGGAAATCGTCATTTATCGTCCGTTTTTCGACACTTGTGACCCCACAACCTCGTGCTGTTTTCCATTCTACATTTTGACATTTCTCGCGGATTTAAAGCACGTAGCGTCGAAATCGCTGGTAAACCGTTCTCCGACTCGCATTGTGATACTTTCCATGCGCACGGGATGTCAAAACACCAAGCTATAGCTTGTCATTTCGTGGACGAACTTCAGCATTCATACTGCTGTATGCAATATTATAATATCATTGGTTCGCGGAATGAATGCGGCATGAATCGCATTGCTAAGGGCCTGTTATTTGGATGTTGTTAATTGTCAGTTCATCTACATGTAAATCGGCGTTTGACAAAGGAAATGCAGACTTAATCAATGACTTAGCCTTTAAACCATTGTAGTGAAGGTCGGCGTTGTTGATTCGGAAATATTATCAAGAACCGTCACATTATTAGTAAGTTTAAAGTGATTTCAATACAATATGAATTCATTGTAAGTTCCGACACTTTTCAGTCAGTAATCTCCTTGACTTGAGTGGGCGATGGAGTTTTCACGATTATCATGATGTATAAGATAGGAAAATCCACTTGCGATAAGAACAGACTTGATGAAAAATACTGAGCATGTATTTCTCTCTCTATCTGACTTAAATCATCGTCACATCCGACTGCGAATTATATCAGTTTCCAGCAGAAAAGTTGGATCGGAATATTGGAATACCGGTAATTGGAGCACTCATGCGCCGCAAATATCCGAGGCATGGTTAATTTATCATATGACAAGTATATCTAATCCGTGAATGAGAATGCAACTTCTAAAATAAAAATATCTGTGTAGTGCCACGGCTCGCGACACTGATTTAATGTTTAAAAGTTGTATTCTGTGTTGTTATAAGTGCAGCTAATGATCTTGAGCGCACTGAACAACTATATCGTATTTCGGAGGAACTGGGTTTTCGTACACGTGGGGTTTTCTATTTCAGGTCACACAATAACAACCCTAACGATGGCGGAGCGCTAAGAATTCAATTAAACCTATTCTATTTGCCCATGAATGATGCAAATGCTGACACAAGAGGTTGGCGTTCCCTGATATATGCGAATACAGTCATTTTGAAGATTAAGGAACGACAAGTAAAGAANTNNNTGTTAACCATGTTACTCATTTTCATTTAGGCAGAGGATAATCTATAGCNTCGGTAATGATCATACCAAATGAAANGATTATTATTGAATGTTTACTAACGTGAACGTCGCATTGAGCTGATGATATTAAGGCATTANNAATTTCAGTAACCTGCATGCGAAATCTCACATGGAAAGAACTTAGGACTTGCTTTTCGAATAAAACTAAGCGTTACACAATNCATCCTGAAAGTTGAGATAGATTTACAGCAAATAGATGTTATTCATGATTNCATTCTTACGCATTTCGCCGAAATGACCNAAAATTACTTGTGATGAAGTAGTTTACGACATGTAGATGTAGATGCTNNAAACAAGTTTTCTGCTGTATTAGGTGGTGATTTGATATTCAAATATATGCANGACGTATAGCGTACTCCTGCTTGCGTCGACGTNATGCTATAGTATTGCGTTCAGGGCAACTTGCAAAACAAAATTTAGCGTTTATTCAATTTCAACCACGATAACGCACTGGGTTTAAGCTCTACAACAGCTTGAAGCTTGCATTGAAATTCAAACATTTCATTGCTATTTATAAATCAATGAGTCCATCATATTACTTTGATCTCGGACTTAAATGGATATAATTCACACCTTCAAAATTCAAAGATTACTGAACTATCACGCTTTTAGCTGGTCGGTTGTAATTATTTAGACANTTTGCGCGAGGCATTGGTTAGACGCTGTCTCGCAAAATAAATTATCTCGCGGTGAAGATAACGATTTTATTTTTGTGNGTTATGTAGTTCGATCAATAACAGATGTAAGGAACAACATGGATTTNTTTATGTAATGTTCAAAACAATCTAGTTTTACATACGATTAGTGTATCGCGCTAAAATCGACTGAAAGGGCCTCGATATCAATCTTTTTTTAAACCTGAAACGAAATGTGTCGGAATAACNGCGGTTCATGCATTCAGATATAATTTTGTAACATGTGCGTGTTTTTACAAGCTGCTCATCAGTCCCNCACTAGCATGCTGAGTGACACACTGTGGTTACAAAAACACGTATCTTGGTGGTACTCCGGTTTTACACACACATTGCCCAACGATTTGCGTTGCTGTGACTAAACATCATTTTTAAAACATGAGACGTGCATTCAACCGTTGGCTGGAATATAGCTTTANTTTACAAAATGGCGGGCGCCGCGATAGACCAATGCAGTATTTACTTCATAGGCCAGTTCTCGGCTGCAGGTAGCCTCGCTTCCATTACAATTCAAATCCCCCATTGTGACCGGTTATTATCGCATGGTGGCGATGCAATTAACGAAATTAGCTCCCAGTTTCACAGTATTTTCAGTGACTAACCGTGCATAATGAAAGTGACAATTGTAATCTAGCAACCCATCATTGCAATCGTCTTTCTAAANGCGACATCGCGAAACGGTAGACGGATTTTTNGTAAAACTTCTACAGGCTACACAGATTCTGGCTTTATGCCGCAAACCTGTTTCATATCGACGAATTGACAGCGAAATCTCTCGTCATCTCGCTGGAACATCCTGTTGATTTATTCATATTTATTGCATGCCTCCGGGCTTTTAGCTGAGCCTGCTACAGATATCATAGTCTTGTTATAGGCTGGGTTATTCAATCGTCATTGCCCATTACTTTTTGACAAAGCGATCAAACATCCCTCAGTAATGTATTTACTACTGGCGTTGGATTTACGAGTTACGGTTGCTTATCATATTGCAAATATTGTCTTCTGTGATCTTACAAGGAAACGTTTTTACAAGCGCAGGTTATAAATACTTGCTCGCTTTCGCGTTTGCGAATATCCGGCAAAATACTGTTAATAGGTGAGTATACATTAGTCAGAACATTATGATACAAGTCGAATCAACAATACATTTATCAAAACGCTTATAAATCCAATGAAAATATATGTGATCTGGTGTCTCTACTCTCAACGTCCGCATGAACGTTTATGCTTAGTTACATTCTATACTCAAACATCAATTAACAAAGAAGTTGCAGTCATAGACGCGGGCCTACTAGTTTACATTATATCGTTATTCTACCCGAAAAACAATTTCAATTATATAGTTAATTTTTACGAAAGGATGAATGTTGCTTCCGTTCGACTTCTGCAACTCATTTCAAACTTCACTAACTGGAATACGGCAACACACACATGCCGCACAACCGGCACATCATTCGTTCGTTCGTTCGTTCGTCGTGTTATAAACCAAATTTGCAATCACATCTGGCAGCATCAATACGCTGGTGATTGTTGTCTGGGAGCAGCCAATAACGCGTTGCGTGCGAGTCAGTCTATTGTTCATCCAGAACAACGTACGAATCCAAGACCAGTTTATCACGACATTCATGCATACGAACAACTCCAAAATTTGTACATCCACACTTGGTTGCCCTTATTCACCGACTGAGAGGAATAAATGCTTGCATTGGTATTTTTACGAACAAGATCTAGAGATTGTATAAATAAACAACGGGGGTTTGTAACAAGAGTACTAATGTAAGCACATGAACTTAATTCCATAATTTCTACCAGCGTTGAAGCATGGCCTCGTGTGGCATTGTCGCGAGTAGCCTATAATTTCATGTTCCCGCTCCGTCAATGTACTTTACGGCACGATTCACTGTAATTATGTTTTACAGAAATTTCTAATAATATCGGAAGCGAATATGTCCATATAGTTTTAAGAGAACATAATTAGAGCGCACATTTAGGTGCAGACGACTTGTTTTTACGACTGTACTTTACTACGTCAAGTTCGCCGGTAGGTCAAACGTAAGGACAAGTCATTCGTGATGTGATTTAACTTTCCAGTTACAAGGAAAGCCAATTGCACACAGTGCCAATCGATATAAAAGGCCTTCGAAAAAGGTAACATATCGCTAAGAATAACTTGAAGGATCAGTATTTGAGTATGTCAACTTATGGGCGAAATTTTATTGCGTGATACGTATACGAGAAACCATTCAGTTATGNGTAATGTGACNGTGCTATACCNCGANATTACGTATAGGTGATTGTAAATTAGCGAAGGGAACGTAAAGGTTTCGCTAAGTGCTGCAAGTCCCGACTAGTGCTAAATCGATAGCAGCTTTGACAAAGATATCTCAAACAAAATGGATACGCATTGGGCACCCTTTCATAGTGGGTTCATTTCTACAGGCGCTGTGAAGATTAAGCGGATTGCGCAATTCATTATAACCATGCAACCTCTCCGTTATACATATCCCTAGAGATTCAGATTACAGAACTTGATTCACTGAGAACACAGCATCAGGATGATGGTAAAATGTATGCTACTTTGCAAGCAACATACACAAATCTGCTAAAAGTTGACAATGCAAACGCATATAATAAACAAGACCAATGCATAATGTTTATTTGTAACAGTAGCATTGTCGCAACCGTGATATGTCAGAAAGTGCTGCGTGCTCACCGCCATGTGCACATGGAGCACAATTACCGCGCCGCGCTATATTTAAATATACTGCATAATTACATCACGTAGCAATGACTAATAAATGGATACAGATTAATTTTTTGCACACCCATTCATCACTAATCACCGCAAACGGAAGATAGTGACTACAAATTAGCAAAACATACCATTAGCGAAGACAGAATTTTGTCTAAAGACTGCACGTAATTGGCGGACATTATGTCACGGCATTATGGACTTACTATAGGAATTTCACACTTGCAATTGACGATTTTACATTCACATGCGCGGAGACGCATATAGACACCAAGTTGGCGTTATGTTAAGGCTTGTATTTAAACATTGCGATCGCTACTGCATAACCGTTTCAGGCCTGCTTAAGATTGCTTAAGATGGGATGTGTTGATATGAGGGCGGCCTCTACCAGACTTAGAGAAAATTTCCAAATAATACCGCGTCAACTGACTGATGCCAAGACCATTGCTTATTATATTTNGACGCAACGTGATCAGGTCACTTCCAATTTAAACCAACCCAGCCACCAACAACCCGCATTAAAGAATCACGAAGTTTGAGTGGAACAGAAACCATCTCGATGTAACAAGACTACGATACAGCTGCCTAACACCGTTGCTAAGATGCAAATTGGGTGAAATATTACGTAAAGGAAGGAATGCGTATCTCGAAGTCATTTGTGATCGAATTTAATTGTTTGAAGTACGTGTGCATCAAACATGCGTTGTTTTTTCAATCGCGGATCGGCCATATTGAAAAAATGTCTGATCAAGTTCACTGGCGCATCGCTAATGATTCATCTCCGGTATTGACGCGGCGGGAGCAATTAAAAATGCCCTCTCGAGCCGTGTAGATCACTATCTCAAAAATGATCCTTTTACAAAAATATTGTGATGGATCTCTGAAAGCCTGCACTTGAACTGAATCGTCGGCGACGCCTTGTCGATTTTCGGTGACGCGAAGTTTGATTTGCTGCGACGCAAAGGTCGTGATATTTCGGAAGCTTACTGTTGTCCGTCAGTGGATAATGCCGATATTCGGATTGCGTACATGATTTTGTTGCCGATTTTCGCGATCACTTATTTGTCACAAGTACTTACTGAATGGACGCTATTTAGCAAGTTGAATACGGGAGAATACAGCCATTGAAAGAATCCGACTGGCATATTCTGTATGTTTAATATTGTCCCGACACGAAACTGTTGGAAACCTACACAACGGTTCTATACATCTTCAGCTGGTAAAAATATTGTGTAGATCTATTGAAATCAAACCCCTCATATTTAGCACACAGACTTACAAACATACAATTAGCTGTATGAATACTATCTACAACTGTGTAAAATTAGTGCTTAGCGTTCAGGAATTCACGAGTAGTGTTGTTGTTCCAACCCCAGTCTTCAANAAATCAACTCCCAGAGAAGCATAGAAAATCAGCATTCTAGATTCATAGAGTAAGAAATCTGATGCCGTACTTGGATTAGGTCCAGTAGCGCGAACAAAAGAACTGCGT
The DNA here is from genome assembly GCA_000444245.1 of Botryllus schlosseri. Taxonomy (NCBI): domain Eukaryota; kingdom Metazoa; phylum Chordata; class Ascidiacea; order Stolidobranchia; family Styelidae; genus Botryllus; species Botryllus schlosseri. The sequence goes on from ATSW01009592.1 coordinate 25,375, forward strand.
ACTATTGTTGTTAATTTTTATTGACTCTTGATGAAAATGGTANATCGTGACGCAGGACAACTTTCCAACTATATTCATACTAATGCCAATGAGCACGTATTTGACAAACAACCCGCGCATCCTCGGAGAACCTATGATTCACGTGTTTTCCGATTTCTGTCGACCCGAAGTGACATTATTTGCAACCAATTTAGCCACCGTGCGCCGTGTCAAGTAATTGCCATGTTTTAAGTGTGGCAATAACGTTAGCAATCGGCCAATAGTAAAGACACTTTGTCGAGTGATATAATCTCACTTTCGGTGCCATTGTAATTGTTATTTCGGCATGCTGTTGGTTTAGTATTTCGTTCGGTTTAAAATTGCCAGGTTACAGTCGAGTATCGCGCGAAATACGCCACTTTCCGTCAATTTTTGACTCGGGTACTACTTATTATCCNAAAATAAATAAATCATTGCACTACTTAAAGAATATAAGTAAATAAACAATATCCAATATAGCGCAGGAGAATAGGGATTGATANAGTCTAATAGGACTATGAAGCTTAACGTTTTGCGATAATATTTCCGGCCTACCGTGGATATAAGTTATCAATAAATTACGGCCGATATCTATGGAAATCACTATGAGACCCCGTTAATTAGTTAAGCAATACTCCAAAAAAGCAGGATTTGCTCAAAATCACTATAGCACCTGAATAGAATGTATATATAGCTGTGCCTATCAAGTTGTGAATGGTGTTTGATAATTAGGTGCANATGTCTCTTTGCGTGATTAAATTTCACTGTACACTGCCGGTATACTATTCAATAATTTGTGGACATGTCATATTATTTTTATCACGAAAAGGAAGCTGTACCAATTCCGANCCTCAGCGGTTCCGAAAGTATTTTATGGCCAGGTATATACTGTAACGTCTTCAGGATTGTGTGATGAAAATAAACCANCTCATGTNTATTTACAAAGTTTATTTATATATATATATTTACAAAAAAAAATCCAGTGCAATAAATTTGTGGCTGATNGCCTGCGTACGCTCAATTCCGGCAAACGCCCTTNAATGCAACATGCTCAATTACAAAACTCGACTTACCGTCATAAGGCAGATGGTTTTCGCGGGCCTGCGCGTACAGTGAATGGTAATCCATTCTCGATCCGGGCGGCGGCACCCCGTTCATGATTGGAACCTGATGGTCGGNCGGCGAAACCGGGTTCCCCGGGCCGTGGCGCATGTATCCACCGGCAACGTGAGAGCTCGCGCTCGACCAATTAAACATGGACGCCGAATAAGGGTGATTGTGAACCGCCATACCAGCCGCTGAAGACGGAGAGATCTGNGTGGTGCGCGCGTCGATGGCGGAATTCGGNCAATGGGTGTTTGTTGGATAATGCGGGTTGACTGCGGGAGGTGTTTGGGGCGTTCCGGGAACTTTTGAGTTCGCNGGATGATTCGGTGATGAGGGGTTTGCCATACCGTTAGCAGCAGCTGCTGCAGCGGCAGCCCCATTCAAAAAGTTCATACCTTGAGGGTCAAAACCTAAAAGACCTGGCTGGTGTCTAGGCGGTGGCATGGACCCGTGGTGAAGCGGGCCGGTGTGGCCGAACATATCATGAGAAGGATANCCTTGGTGGGATACTAATGAAGCAGGCCCGCCGAAGAGTCCGTACGGCTTCAAAGCTTGACACTTACGTCTAAAACCGCGCGGGCGTCGTCGAAAGGACCCTTCTTCAAACATGAATTCGCTGGCCGGGTCGATAGTCCAGTAATGTCCCTTGCCGGGTCGGCCTAGGCCTTTTGGAAGTTTGATAAAACACTCGTTAAGAGAGAGATTGTGCCTCACCGAATTCTTCCAGCCTTGGTAAGAGCCTCGGAAAAACTCGAACCGGGTCTGTAAGAAATGGTAGATCTCGCTGAGGGTCAGTTTTTTCGTGGCNGAGCTTTGGATAGCCATCACTATCAAAGCGATGTAGGAATACGGAGGTTTTTCCGGGCGTCTATGAGCGCCTGTGCCTTTCTTTGTAGACACCGCAGCGCCTCCGTCACTACCGTCTTCTTCCGTAGAGGTGGATGTCTCCGAACCGTTGACCGAAGCGCCGGTTCCTGCGCTTTCCTGATTGTGCGATTCGTCCATCGTGGCATCGTGTATTTTGTTGCTATTGTTATTGATGTTTGTGTCGTCTGTTGGGGTTTCTGGTAGAGGTGGAGTGTCAGAACTCGGGGAGCTTTGCTGTCGCTGCGGCAGCATCGATATCCCGGTTTCTATGTTCGAAGAATCGTGAGTTCTCTGATGGCGTAAAGGCGGGGGCGAGTGTACAGCTTCGTTGCTGTTGGGTCGTTGCGAAACAATATCTGTTTGTGGCATTTGAGAGTTACTAGTGGGGTGATGCGATTGGGACCTTTGAAGGTGGGGGTGTTGAGATTGATGATGGTACATCGGTTGGTGCGATATCATGTCATGGGAATGGCTGAGGTGCAACGGGTGGTGTCCNGATGGTTGAGGTGATACTTGCTGATGGGGTGGCATATGCGGAGCAGCCTGACGTTGATAATGTTCCGCNACGCCGTGCATCATCAGATGGGAGGGACTTAGAGGTAGCGGGGTTTGACCGGCCGCTCGTTGGTGCGACCTGGATGCGAGGAGGTGCGGAGGGTTCAACAAATGCCCGTCGGAATTGGCCGGTGAGCCCATCACTCCTACGGATGAATTTCGGCATCTTGCCGCGTCCATATTACAAACAAGATAGTATCAAGCTCAAAGTCCTGATAAGTAAGCTGGAAAAATATAAACTGTTATAGTTCCGAAAAGTCAATACGAGCGCCATCGAATATCGTAAATATTTTCGACTGTTTATTCTGAGCTTCATTATCTCTGTTGGNGTTGTGTCTAACGGTTTATGTGATGACATAAACAAATCACCTGGGCTNAGACAAATTTACATTTTAACAGAATCANTCGCGCGGTATAATGTAATCACATTATTTCATAACACAATAACAATTTTATTTTAATGTGCTCTAATATAGTAAATANACGGTCAACAAACTCTGTATATCGTCAATCAACTGTGACCAATGGTTGTTAAAATTAGCACCTTATCAGATGACGAGTAAACAAACCCAATATCGCATCGCCTTTTTATCTAAATATTAGTTCTACTGCATTTACTATATCAAGCGAAAGTGCGTCGAGAACTCGTTGTTAAAACAAATATTGCCACTGTCTTTGCAAACTTTTTGATGCGATTCTGAATCAGGANTGCGCGCTAACTGAATACCTCATTCATGCTCAATGGTTCTGTCACTATACCTATCTTTTTCCGCGCTACCGCAGTGATATAGTGGAGATAATAGCTGCAAGGTTTCTCTATAGAGGAACGAACTCTGGAGATGGTGACGATGAAGTCGAACGCAAACGCTCGCGACAAGAAAAGAGAAAAGAAGGGAGCCGCGGCATAAAGAGCGAAAAACAGTTCATCCAGATCATTCGCTAATCGGTCTTTCTCGAAATGATACCTATTAGCTTGCCTCGCAGCTGTTATTATACACCTTATAGATAAACGCATTTTTGGCGATGGCACATATACAATAATATATACTTTCTAACGCAATTTCAAATAATTCNATCACCAAGACGCGGTACAGCGTGGACGATTGTAGACTGCCAATATAGTGATCTGAACCATGCTAGTTTGGAACGTGTGAAGCGCAAAGCCACACATTAAAACAATACCAAGCATAATTTACTTATTGTGAACTTGGACATGTGACAATATATTTGGACATCAGCTTAGGAAAGCACATGATNNGAGCTTAAATATGCCGATGTTGTATCAGTGTCGAATGGAAAATGACTGGTACGCCGTCTTAAAGTTGGTAGATCGGTTTCATGGCCAACTTAGAGTACGTCATNTTGCCTTCTCTACAGACGTCCTGAATGCCGATAAAATCGCCCGGATCGTGATTTCCATAGCACAATACACCGGTAAACAAGTTGATACACGCATCTTTTAATCTTTTGCGTCCCATACGTATACACCATGCACTCAGTCACGCATCCATAGGCTACAATTTCTATTGATAAATATANTATTATTTACTCAAGCTGTGTATCTTCTATAACTNATATGATCATAATTATTCAGTGTATGAAATGTTTATGATCATGGTGATATGCATACANCGTGCGCTCCATAACTAAGGAAAGTATATAGCCTACGGAACATNGTGTCAGGTCGACCTTTCTGCACACAGACTCTATCCCGGCCTCTTATATTGCGATTGGAAGGTTTATTGATAAATCGCCGCACCGTTCGATCAGCCTATCATAAACATCGGTTTAAATAATGTTTAGAAACTTAATACTATTAAATCTCTTCCATTTAACGATGTCGACCTTGAAATGATCTAGAATATTTCATGTATGAACGGCAAGTTTTTAATGAGGCGTACTGTGCATTTGTGAGAAATTATGGCGCCATTACGACTGAATAGAAATAGGAAATAGACTATTCCCCGTTTTGACAACCCTAGAAAAANAAGTTCAAAGTGATGCAATCTGATGCATACAGCTGAAGNATCTCTACTAAATCCTTTTCAATTTTCACACTATCGATTACGCAAAGATGTAGGTCTACCTCAAATAGGTCCGTTATCGTTATTGTCCTAATTTGGCGTTATCGTGTATCAAGTGTTACGAAGTGAAATGAAAAAAAATCTGGGATAAACTTATCATTACCNAAACTAGCGCCCCAAATACNCCAGATGCCCGAAACGCGATATCATGTCATATCCGACGAATTAAATACTCCGATTCTGACGATTCGGGTTTTCCCGTGCATTGCGAGCGTTGGGTGTTCTGAAAATTATCAGAATAGCGTACGTGGTACACATCCCATGTCTTACAAGATGAATGGGATCCTCGAATCAACAAAAGTTTGTTTCTTACAAATCAATTGCGTCATCAATCTGCACATCCGCGTTGCAAATTACGCAGCGATATAACTGTGCAATAATGCACCGTAACTTTCCGAGGGGTAGCATTTAATACGCGAGTGGTATAATCCACAGCTGCAACATCAATGGGTTGCGGGNTCGAGNCCGACCGAGGTCGACNCNAGAATTCCNACCTAAGTGTTGGAGGTTCATCTAGGCTCCTCCTCGCCATATCATCCGCGTAAGCGGTGCCTCATGAAAAGCATAGAAGTGGGCCGTGCTACAAATCGGTATTTACGGAACGAAAATGAAAAAAATTGGCCCGGTTGAATAACCACAGTAGTCGACAAACACCATGAATACCACAAACAACAACAACAAATACGTCAATTGTCTAGTGATGAACCGATTTCGANTATCTGTGCCTGTATATATGTCTTTTTGCTGCGGTATTTGTAATATTTAATAATTAAATCGGCTATCCATACCTCAAGGATTTCAATCATGTAGGCTATTTGTGCAGTTAATGTCCAGTAACGATGCAGGGTACACCCTGATACTCTGTTAGTGAGTTTGACCACCATTTTGTTTGTCTCTGCGTCGCGTAGCGATGTTTCCAATCGAGCATAGCTGCGTACAAAAGGTGTTACCTGATCGTATTTGCGCCGCTTGCAAACTGTATACCTGTGGGCCTTATGTGTCTCTGGTATTTTTGTGGGGATCGTCATTTCACAATGTCGAACTTATGACCGGTTATGCGGTTTTGCAATAACATCATAACGCTCACTTTCCTTGGAAACAATATCGACTTGAACAATGACGCCTAATTGCTACCTCATTGGCACCTACCGGTCGGTAGTGCCTCGTCGTTGCATGCCCTCATCACGGTATGTCCCAATAGCTAATTGGTAAGGCGGTTCCCGATTCCAAAATATTTTCGTTAGTAATTTCCGTGCGCGGCAGGTCGGACGTGTCGAGTTGCTAATGACATTTGATAAGGAAGGATAAAGCGTAGCTCTCTAAAATCGCGAAATGGCTTAAATACTGGTAGCCATAATCCTGTGACGATTAAAGGAAGCCTCGCATTATCCGTGGTGTAAAATGGCTACCAACTCAACACAACTTCGAGGCACGATGTAATTCGAATCCGGGAAGATTTGAATGCGGTAAGTTTCTGCCCGAAAGCTAATTGCTCGGATGCACGAAATTCGTATCGNATCAGGAAAAAAGCCGGCGAGGCACCGCCGACAAAATGGAACATCATTATTGGATCATTCCTTTCGTTGTTTATAGTTTGTAATGGCGCTTTGCACGATTCGCGCGTGAGTCACGGGTGAGGTTAAGAAATTTCGGATNCCAATCGTTTGATATATTGATAGTGACAGGGCGATGTCATTTTCCCATGTTCAATGCAAAATAAAAGGAATTACTGCCAAATGCGATTTAGGCGGATGTACCATTATTGCTAATGAAGTTTGGATAACATATAACACACGCCGGGGTGTTGAGAGCAAACCTGCGACATTAGCGCAAAAGCACAATTTAGTGGCGTAAATTTCAATCACACATTGTCACCGATCGCGCTCTAAACGTAATCACAGGCGATGAGTCGCTCTAATTCGCCATACGCAAGGTCGATGAACGCTCGCATTAGCAGCTTGCGAGGGCCAAAAAATGCAGNACAAAACCCTGCGANCATAAACCAAACGGAGACGGGGTTTTGACAATCTTACGATTACACGGTCGCCGCTTGATGAGGCAATATATTTTATGGTGTTTTATAAAGCGAGAGGTACTGTAAATATTTGGGTNCCGATTGGGACAAGTAATAGATTTTCGCTTTACTGTGACGGGTTCCGTCTATCTCAAAACGTATTAATCTACATCAACGCGAGTGCAAAACTCACTAAAACTGACAGATATCTATCAAATATAAGACGAATATTATTCTATAATTAANGCGTTGAATTCCGGATGTTCGCCTATTCATGAAAGTACTGAAACGACGACCCGGCCCGTCGGCCCGCCTATGAATATTTCAGAGTGCGNCAATTGATGAGAATTCTAGATGTTAAATCGAGTGACNGAGGTGGGCAACGAAGTTTTCAATCACAATTTAATGAACGGTGTCACGGCTCGCGCGCNGAAAATCGCCGCGCCTGTTCGGCCCGTATTCTAGCGCGAGCGATTGCGCACTGCGCGATGCGTANCTTCCTACCAGGGCCGACGAATGATGACTAATTTATGATGNGAACACTGTGCGGAGCTAAGTCCTGGCAAATTACTTCGACGGTAGCTCGCGGTGATGCTGACTTTATGCTTTCGTGAAGGCAATTAAACTTGTACATAATGATGCCTCTGTGCCTNNNACCACATGCTAAAGATATGACATATTCGTTGTTTGATATATTTAAACCAATGCCATCCGGATCAATCAACGTTTAGGTTCATAATTATTTGGTTGATGATGACTGCTGTGGTGATGTCAGCAAATGAATAGTACCCTAATGACGGACCATGTGCCGCAGTAACTGCCAGTCAGCAATCACACAATTTATGTCACGTGCTTTTGAGGTAAGGATAAAACTTTAACTATGCAAGGCATAGCTAGTAGAGTGAGCACTGTGCATGTTTAGAACAGGACTAATTCAAAGCTAACCGCAGTAGCCTATGTTCTTACGAGTTAACGATAAGTATATATAGTATGTTAGGTATTTATATTTTACACGACCCTCACTCACTAACAAGCCGATATTTTGATGCCAGTCCGAAAATATATTGAGACATAGATTACCATATTCAAGTCTGACGTTGACCAAAATCTCTCTGCCCCGCTAATCGAATCGTAACGCATGCGCCCTATTTCTCATTTGGTATGCTATGTGAGCAATGACCATCGTTGCCACGTTACTGTCCACTAAGTCCGCATTCCTCTAACCGCGTAATGAGGGGCGGTATTAGTAACGTTAAATTGTGCCATTCCTGAGGACTAAAGATGTGAACTGAAACCTTGCAAGTTTTTGCGGTAACTCTGCAAGATTCAGCAGCAGCCGATATGGCTCCCTAATACGGTATTCCACATCGGCGTTTTGCAAGTTACGTACTCAGCAATGCATAATCGACGTCTCGCTCTGAGCGAATGTAAGGATGATTAACCTTGCGACGTGGAAAGGAACTGAGATAATGAACTACTGTAATAGGTCGACGCGCGGCGGATGATTTGTTTACCTTTTCTGGAAACTCAATCGTCAACGCCGTGTCGCGTAAGCCTGTTATCGTCATAATTCATCTCTGATGACAAGCGTGACGTAAGACCTAAATTTGCGAAAACCTTTCGTCATTTCATGGTATTAACGGACGTTGAACGGCATTGAAAATATCATTTGCATGTTGAATCAATTATTAATCCGCGCATTCATTGTGCTATTATCCAATAAGAAACAGGTAAGAAAGGGAAAAGAAGGTATTGAGTAGAGTACATTATATAGAAGATGCGTTCTATGTAATATACACAATACTCATGCGAGGCAAAACTAAAGATTTCGATTTGCAAAGCTACGCATGGACTGCCATTAAACTATAGTTCAACCATATGTATGGCGATAACTATTGAATTATATAATGATAATGTGTGATAGTCAAATAGCACAGGATTAGTTTGCCGGATTAAGAAAGTGAATACGGAAAATTTAGTGAAGTCGTAAATGTACAGTAGGGCTCTTCAAAAATGACTTTTTTACTCAAATCGCACTGGCTACTTGATAAAATTGTTAGGTCACCTAATTTAAGCCTACACACAAAATTTGG
>ATSW01009594.1:0-15182 GCA_000444245.1 Botryllus schlosseri
TTTTTTTTTCGTGTCAAGAGTGATACTGCGATAGTAAATTACATTTCCACGATGTTTGTGGAATGCCTGTATACAAGGTCCGTCAAATAAGGCTTACGGGGAAATTATGCATCGAAAATCCCTATTATTGATGCTGCGGCCCGCGGCGTCATCAAAACTAGGAAATTGGCCCTCGAGTACATTCGAGTTTGAGACCTCTGGTTTAAAGTATAGTGTATAGTCTATTTTGTGACTTCCCTGGAAGTGCTACAGGACTGCAGATAGTGCAGAACGAGCCAATCTCGGTGTTCAGGCAATGTCATTCTCGTGCTTAGGAGACTTGGCTCTGATTTGTGGTTAAGTGGACTTGATTTATGTTGCATTTCTTCCAAAACAGGAAGTAAGTGCAATCTCAATTTGAATTTATATGTATTTGCGGATTCAGTAATTCTAATCCTAACCTAATTAAAAAGAACCCACGTAAGACGTAACTATAAGACCAATTCAAATCTACTTTGTTACAGCTGAGAATATCGTGGCCAAAACGTTATTTCTAAAGATAAATTGTGGTTTCACTACAGTTGTATTTCGGCAAATGTAAAGACGGAGCCATCAATATTTATTATGATGGGCAATAGAAATCCTAGCTCCCTCGGTCACGCCTCCCCTAGTCGAGTATTGTTGTTTTAACACATACAAAATCGAATCTAACTATTCAGTAAAGGGGAGGGAAAATCTCATTCACGCGAGAAAGACTCATTAACCAGATTCGTCAGTCAAGCTTATCCCGTTAAGTCCCAAGACATCGCTGTGGATACATCGTTTCGTGTATAGGCGTTTTAATTCCGTTATCCCGCGTCTGTAGCGAGTTAAAACCATTAATCTAAAATTTCACAGACGGCCGGCGCTACACTTGACTTTTCCATTATGCGACAAGCGTTCTGACGCGCGTTGAATGAGAAATGGAAACACAGTAATTGAATTGTGTCGGCCCCCTAGCGATTAGGCGAATGTCGACTCGGGATGAAGGATAGGCTTTTTTTATTGATATTTGCCGGTACTAGCGCCCTTGATGAAGATGGCGATCTTTGCTTTACAAAATACATTCATGTTGCGTGATATCATTGCGTATTACAATAATATATGTAGGGTTGCATTTAAAATAAAAATAAATGTAAAACAAACATGTTTAAAACAAAGCCCTTGTTTAAAACATGTTTTTTATTCTTTTTTTAAGCCATGACGTCACGAATTGACATTGACAATTGAAAGCATATGCAACTATAGCTCCTTTGACAAAATATATGTACTATTGCTGATGAACCGACTATTTAGAGGGTTCCAACCATCCCATATCGATATACGTCGGATATATATCGGGTGGTAATTGTCCGTAGGCTCATACAACATGTTTTTTAGAATGTATTTACACAATTATGCCATAATTTTGCAACTTGAATTTTTTTCAAAGGTCTTTCTTCAAGGCACTGTTCAAAACAAGTATTAAACATAGAAATAATGTCACGTCACGAGTTGGAGACTGCTAAGAGAAGCCTAGCCGTTGACTAAATTTACTTTTTGTAACTACAAGATTATCTTGTAAGACATTTTCATTTTCTATCACAACTTCAAGTAGTTTTGATAGGTCTAATTTATCGCTACTTCTTACTATAATTGAGTACATATTGACTGCGTTACATCGAATTCTGCTCGAGTACCGACGTTGTTTAGTTTGACCTGATTTTACAATTCCGTTATCAATCTCAGACTCTCGGACGGCTTCACCCAACTAGTCGGGCTGTCCGAGCTCTACCTGAACGACTGCTTTTTGGAATTTCTGCCCGCCAACTTCGGACGGCTCGTGCAGCTCAACGTGCTGGAACTGCGCGACAACCAGCTTCAGATCCTGCCCAAGTCGATCAGGCGGTTGTGCCTGCTGAAGAGGCTGGACCTTGGCGGTAACGTGTTTCAGGAATGGGTAAGTCGGTTTGCCGACTTACGNACGGATTGGTAACGGCGTAACTGGCCGAATGTAGTTGCTAATGAACNTAAACTCTGCGATTACATTATTCACGNCAGTGATTTAATTTGATATGCTGACAGTAATAGAGGGACACGTGCCATTAATGACAACATTTTCTTTGTCGTACTTAGCCCGTGCCATTGGAGGCTCTGGGTATAGTCTGCTTATACGCTAGTGTTTTTTGTCCGGATTTTCATGATTATTATAGCAATCNTTCGATGTACCCAATAGATCAATGCAGCAATGCAACCAAATGGAGTTTTGGAATTAGTTTCGGAAAAGTCTGCAACACCAAATTCCAATCCAACCTTCGAACCATACCCTTGCACACTTNATACTATTGCTAATAATTGTCATTTAAAATTAGCAATACAGATCATTCTAGTTGTCTCAGCATACAAATTAGACTTTAGAGCGAAATGTCGGCTAATCTAATTCTGATCTAATTTGGTGATAGATGNGTAACTTTANTTCTATTTGTGATCGAATTNGGAGAATACCGTGTAGCAATAATGCCACTTCNAGTGCATTCTAGTGCCACTTCTTGGAAANGCTGTAGCTATAATTCTGATTCTAATCGACTTTTGAAAATTCTGTGTANCAATAATTCTAGTTCTAGTCTCATNTGGAAAGAAACTGTAGCTNTAATTCTAATCGAATTTTGAAAAAATNTGCGTAGCAATAATTCTAATTCTAACGTTATTTGGAAAAAAGCTGTAGCTATAATTCTTACTCNAATTGAATTCTGGAAAAACTATGTAGCAATTATTCTAATTCTAGTCTGACACGGTCATATAACTGTAGGTATAATTCTAATGGAATTTTGAAAAAATCTGTGTAGCAATAATTATAATTCTAATGTTATTTGGAAAAAAAGCTGGAGCTATAATTCTAACACTAATGAATTTTGGAAAGACTATGCAGCAATAATTCTAATTCTAGTCTTACACGGTCATAACTGTAGCTATTATTCTAATCGAATTTTGAAAAAATCTGTGTAGCAGTAATTCTAATTCTAATGTTATTTGGAAAAAAAGCTGTAGCTATAATTCTAACACTAATGAATTTTTGAAAGACTATGTAGCAATAATTCTAATTATAGTCTTACACTGGAATAACTGTAGCTATAAGTCTGACTGTAATCGAGGTTTGAAATAAACTGTGTAGCTTATTCTGATATTTCGTAACGCTGGGAATTTTCTCAAAGTCTGCTCAACTAGAATCAGTAGAATTAATACTATTTTGAGATTCGAGTAAATTATATCGCCTTACCCAGTACTGCCAGCTGTGTTTCGTATTTGAAATTGTTACGTCACAGATTGACTGTTGCTTTCGATTGAAAATAATGTTCGATTTAATAATGTATGCTCTACGCAAGCGTGCAGCCGCACCATGTCGGCCGTTTTCATTCACGTTTGCGTTTGCGCGCAGCCGGACGTGGTGTGCGAGCTTCGCCGGCTCACGGAGCTGTGGCTGGACGGCAACGAGCTGGGTAAAGTGCCGGAGCAGGTGGGCGAGCTGAGCGCGCTGGTCTACCTCGACCTGAGCAGGAACTTCATCGAGTCGATACCGGGCCAGATCGGCTCGCTGAGGCAGCTCACGGACCTGCTGCTGTGCGAGAATCACATCACGTATCTGCCGGATTCGATAGGTAAGTGCGTGGTTACATAAGCCTAACGTTAGTACGATGTATAATACGACGGGAAAATGGGTGTGTGCATGGCGTAGGGCAGCGGTTACCAACTAAAGCATGGGTCGCCCGATTTTTCTGTTGTTGAATTATGCATCTTTATTATGCTACTACAAAAATAGAATGTCATCTCTGCCCTCTACATCACAGAGGTAATTTGGTATGTTTTTCGACAAAAATGAAATAAAATATGCAATCAAGAAACCTTATTCGGCGTTAATACTCATATCGCGTCAAAATTGCGTGGCAATTTGATCAGTAGAAATAGCACGAATCTTTTTTGTTCGGGTCGCAAGACTTTACCGATCCGAATTATTCCGGGCCGAATTAAAATTGTGTTGGAAACCATTGGCTCAGGATGCAATTCATAAGCGTGTTTGTTCGAGTTCCATCATAGCGCAGGATGCTTTGTTAATGTCTACCTTTGACTGAATTGCGGATATCCAGCCCATATAGCGAACCGAGCCCGCCTGAAATATATTCTGTTACGCCGTCGCGTGATTTCGAAACCGCCTGTAAATATGTATTCGCGCGCGAGTATTCTGTTTGCGTAGCGCCGTGCGGCGTGGGCAGACAACACCGCCGGAATTGACTGGTCTACGTCGCTGGGTTTCGCCACGCGTCTTGTGATGTGACGTCGCCGTAATTAGATTTCTTCAACTAAATAATTGTGGTCGTTTAATTACGCCAATTAAAGCGGAATGACTTTTTAATCCAATTTGTAAAATTGAACTTGATTTTTGTCGTTTCTTGTTTAATTCTGAATCTAATTTAATTCCCAAGTGTCTGCGAATTGGTTCCTTGTAATTATAATCCAATTTGGTTAAAAAACGTGTTGCTGTAATTCTGCTTCTAATGTAATTTGGAAAATCCGAACATATTCTATTTGTAAAGTCTGGTCGTAACGCGTGGTTCGCGAAAGTAGGTTGCGCAAACAACTTTACGACTGGTTTTACCGTGCGGTTGTATTCTCGGCGCGGCGGCGGTTACTATCCGATTCTGCGAAACATAGCGATTTTCGGCGAATTTCGAAGGTCTGTTCATGCCCTGGTTTGCGCCCGGACCTAGTTGTTACGCGGGTCGTGTTTGGCGATGAATAGTCGCTTGAAAAATGGGTTTAAATCTGGGGCGACGCTCATGTGGCAGCGTATTGTCGCGGCACAAGATCGCGTTTTTGCCTATATATACAATTACTATATTTGGCATCGAAATAGAGACGTTTCCGGTGAGTTGCTAAATGACGTGTTGCTCTGAAACCAGCCGTAGCCTTGTCTGGTTTTCAGTATCTGGCAAGGCCCTTAATTCTGCAATTGACCAACATTCGTTGGATAATCCTGTCTGTGCGAAAAATTATCGAGAGACAGATTTCGCGTTGCCGGGAGAGGCAGGTAAAACTGTCATTTGGGTGCCTTGGAGTCGACTTCTATCAATATACGCCAACCAAGTCTGTATATTTGTTGATATACAATGTTCTTTCCAATTCTCTAACAGTTGCTGACGATTGCCCGTGACGAGTGTCAGCCGAAACTATTCAGGTTCATTTCAATACGAATATAATATTCAATCGTATATTGAAGTTCTGTACCTCCAAGAAGCTCTTCGAATATCAATAATTCAATATACTACTCAATTTTATGTTGAAGCTCCGACTCCAAGACACTTTTCTTTATCTTTGAATTGACGTCTAATCGATCTGTTTACGATGCACTCGCGCCCTCTAGCGGTGCCATGATACTTTCACGGGCGTTTAAAGTTGTTACGTTCTAGGTCTTGGTACAACAGTAAATATTTACGACAAACTTCGCATGAGAATCCAATGTATTTAACATTTAACAGCAGAATCACTGTAACAAGCCAACACGATACAATCACTATTAATAGCGCTTACAGAACGCAGGGTATAAATGCAAAGCATGGCACAAGAGGAAATAATGATCAACACGAATTACCAGCCCCATACCGATAAACTGTCACACGATACCAATGTGAATCTACGAACATAACAAAACTAGCCACCGTTCGTATTCACTTTGTAGTGATAACGTAAATTTCTACTTTCTGCTCTGAATTTCCACATCGGCAATTTTCTTGGCATGACGAAGTCAAAAAACTGTAGTCTGCGACTGCCACACTGGTGATATTGCATGAGTGTAATTTTCCTTTTGTATTCTGGATTGGGTATCTGGTACACGGTGGTATTGTGATGGCACTGATGTTGCGTCACCTAATTCGAAACAATTTGCATTTTGATGCCACTTATTTGACAGCTTATTCTACTCTACTTTGCATTCTCTCATTTCTTTACCACATGTAACGCTACCTTTGCAGGTTTTCTCGACAAGCTGACCATGCTGAAGGCTTCCATGAACCAGCTGGTCAGAATCCCGGAGAGCATAGGCAAATTGAAAGAAGTCGAGGAGCTGGACTTGTCCCACAATAAACTGGAGGAGATACCGCCCACCATCGGGAATTTAACGTAAGCAAATGTGTATTGGGTAGTTGATCATGCGGACTACATATCCAGATATAGCCTGTCCGAATACATTTCAAATTTAGGCGCCAAGCTTATAGGACTGGCCACAAAGCAGTGTTGTAATGACTCGAGTCTTGAATCGACTCGATTCGCGATTGTTTGGTGACTCGACTTGACTGGAGTCATTTTTTTAAATGCGTGGACTCAACTCCAGTCAATTTTTGTATTGACTCGACTTGTGCTCGAGTCATCGTGTATGACTCGAACCAAGTCATACGACTCGATACTAGGACAGCCGAGACAGGCATTCATTGCAATTTCGAAGAATAGTAAAGTCTCCGCATGATTGGTATTTCGTCTATCAGTCCTGATACTTGGAAAATAGGCCCGGGAACTGTTAAGAACGCGAAAAATTACGATATTATGAATGCGAGCCATTCTATATCACCCGAGCAGAGTTGAAAAGAGGCTTGAACCGAGTTGAACTGAAAACTGAACAGTGAACATGATGACTTGGACTCGGCCTCGAGTCAAAATACGATGACTCGGACTCTACCCTATTGAAAATGACTCGACTTGACTCGAGTCAAAACTATAAAAGTGAGATTGACTTGTGACTCGGAACTTTTTGACTTGGTTGTGGTTACAACCCTGAATGTTTCTTTGCTTTAATTTTAATTCTAATGTAGAACTGGTGTTTTATTCTTTGTGATTACATAAAATATATAGATTTGAACTTTCCAATGCATTCGTACTGTTTTGAGTTACAATAATAGCTAGAATACCTTACTCGACTCAACCCTAGTCAACATACATCCGTGATCGATAGCATTTCCAGTTCCAGTCTGAAGTGACTAAATAAGCAGTAAATAAGGTGGCTTCAGATTGTCAAGCGTTAACTTTTCTGTGCAGGATGATGCACACGCTATTGCTGGACAACAACGCGCTGTCGTACGTGCCGGCGGAGATCGGCGGCTGCGAGAGGCTCAACGTGCTGCAGCTGAGCAGGAACAGGCTCGACGAGATACCAAAGGAGGTCGGGGAACTGTCGGAGCTGAGGGTGTTCAACATTTGCCGGAACAGGTATGCAGTTGATTGTCGGTTGACAGGTTTATTGATATTCAACTATCTACAGGTTTTTTTGAGTAGTTGAGTAGTTTCAAAAGTCGCAACTAGAGCTAGAACCAGAACTACTCGCTTTTCCAAATCTGCATTTAGAACTAGTACTACTTGAAAAACCACTAATTCATTGATTGCCCAATGCCCATACATACTACATATCTAGTTATTATAAGTCTGGTATTGAGTACTTGGAATAAAAGTCGTTAAAATTGCCCTGTTTTATCTGCTTCTACTTGAAAATCCTAAATTTAAGTGTGGCCGAATCATCAAACCTGATATTTCCAAATCCAAACTGCCATGTATCTAAAATTATTTGTTTTCAGACTTCCGCATTTGCCTATCACCGTGATCAAGCTGGCACAGCTGGAGGCTTTGTGGGTGAGCTCTAACCAGTCGAAACCCAACGTGCCGCTACACGCAGAATTGGCGGGAGACGGGAAAACCAGGATACTCACCAATGTCTTGTTCCCGCAAACAGAACAAGGTATGGTGGATAAATCTGATAATTTTGGGATTCCGTGGGTAGGGGATGTCATTCTGCATTGAAATAGGTATTGTTGAAAAATACCAAATAATATTCAATACGACTAAATACTCCGATGTAGATGTCGTTCGTTGCGATATCGAAGTTCCGCACCTCCGAAAGCCAATTAATGGATTCCATATAACGTAATATATTAATATTATTAGGGCAATTTTTGACATTGCAAAAAAAGGGAAAACTTTGTTAAAATTGTAGTAGTATGTGAAAATATTGTCAAAATTGTTAACAAAGTCAACATTTTTTTTCAACCTGCATTTCGCTTGTATCTAGATGTCTGCACTGTCGGTCAACTTGTCATTATACATTTTACATCTTATAGCCTACTTTATAGGCCTACCATTGTAGAAGGCACATTGTCTGTTCATTGTGAATCACAAAGGTCCAATGAAACATATAGGTTGACATGGTGTTATGCTCAACGTACCGCAATATCCCAACTGAAGCAAGACTCGAACAGACGCTTTCTACTTGAGAATGTAGAAAAGTATCTTTCGTTGTACTACAACAAATTTCAATCATTTCGACCATAATGCGTGATGTAACTACTGGAATTCTTCATAGGTCCAGAGTTTGTTGAAATAAAGTTTTTTCGTGTAAAAATTGTCAGTTTTTAAGTCTGAAAGATTTTCACGGTAAACTACTTTGTAAGGACAGATGGTTCCAACCAGAAATGAACATAAGTAGTACAGTCCTAACATTATGCACGAAAACTCCTAATTTACATACATGAGAGCCAAAATTTTGGCAAAATCAGGTCAAAATCTTCCGTTTTTTAGGTAAAAAAACAAACGCCCTAATTATGATTGCATCCGCCGCTATCCCGACTAATTGACACCCATTCTAACACAGGCACTCTGAAGTCACGAGCCAAAACCAACTCGGATGGGTACGCCAACGACGCTGCGGACGACGACGAGCCTCCATTGTTCCGTAAACAGCGGGGGGTGACCCGGGTCGCTTTTAACCTGAGGCCGGTCTGCTACAACAGCTCGGACGATGATTACTCGGACGAGGACAAGATAAGGGAGAACGGGGACATGGTTATTGACATTCCGGCGAAAGACCACAATTCCAATGAGAAATTGTGAGTACGAAAATTCTCGATCCATCATCAATATACCATTGAATAGTATTTTCATATTTTAACACTTTTAGCGGTTAATCGGAGGTGGGTGCTTTTGAAATCCGAGATGTGTCTTTGCGAATTATAAAAAATGGCTAGGGACACTACGAATAGTTGATAATTTCAAAATGTATTCCATTCCCATGAGAGGGGCTATTTCGAATGATTGCCTGACGATTTCACCCATAAAAATGCTTGAAACATCTAGTTTCTGTTTTACAAAACACAGAGACCAGAAAAGCGAGTCGTTTTGCCTGAAAACATGGTAGTAGCGGAAATAGGCTTGGCAGAGTACCTTATTTCTCCTGTGCCTTGGAAGAATTTGGTGGCATCTAATATGCTCTAGTAACACAGTTGTTGTTATTTCGCCGTTTTCTATTTCCTCGTGCATCAATATATAACTTTATATGGACTATTTTCGTTACAGCCCCGTTAGCGACCAAGGAAATTCCGTGGACGTTTCAGACGCAGTCATGTCGAACAACGGTCTACATTTGCAGCCCCTTACTTTATCTGTAAGGTCGCCGGACAAGTCAGACGACTCTATAGGTAAGTTTCTTATGACCAGCCAGTGTGGTGAAATCAAGCCACGGCAGCCATATAAAAGATTGTAAAGCAGGGGCATCCAAACAGTGGCCCGCACGAAGGTTTTGAGTGGCGTGCGAGGTAATTCTCGATATCAAATATCAAAAAAATAAACTTCTCAGGTAATTGATTGTGAACTTGCGAGGCCAATCAAAATTTGATTTGTCAGACCACAAAATTTGGGATGGTGATGACTAAAATAACAGTTCCAACCCTTTGACGTAGCGAGAGGCCAGGCACATGTTCGTATCTGATCATAAAGTGGAATATTTCGTGGCAGATTTATTTTACATGCTATTTTCCTTTGAAAAATAGAAGTATGTAATAGAAGCTGACCTTATTGTCTGCATGGTTGTCCGGAAAGCGACCATGCGACAATGAAGAATGACAGTTGAGCATGCGTAACGTGAGCATGTGACTTTATTACCCCAAAACTAACCCTCACCTAACCATAATCCGTATGAACGATAGGGGTGTTCAAAAATTACTTTTTCTTTCAAGTTGTACTGGGTGCCTGATAAAATTGTTAGGTTACCTAAAAAACGCCATGCACCAATTTTAGTGCTATTTAAACTTATTGTGGCGTTGCTATAAGAGAAAAAGTTTTGGATTTATTTAGCAAAAATAAATATCATTTATTTTCAAATTTTACCGACTACCCCATGAAATTGTTAGATTTTTTGCAAAAACGATGCACAACAAATTTGACTCAATTCGAACTAGTGGAAACGCAGTTATTGACGTTCAAAATTAGAGATTTCAAATCATAGTATTTACGGTGGAAAACCAAACAATTTGATGGGGTGAACAGAAAATTTTGAAATATTTTTCATTTATTTTCATATAATAAATGAATAACTATATTCTCTCGTAGCAATGTAGCCAATAAAATTTGATTAAAAAAGTAATATTTGAACACCCCTGCTGCTCGAGTGTCGTATACTATTCTGTCGCATAGTGCTCATATGACCAATGACCATTGACCACGGATCAGTCGGGATAACTGTTTATGCCACTTCGAGAGTTGAGAATTCGGACTCAAGCAATTTCGACCTGACCATATTTTGCGTTTTTCAGGCGGGCCAGAATCTGCAGTAGTCTCTCCGACAAACGGATTGCTATCGGACGAACTCCGGCCTCCGTCCTACCACGTCATCAACTCAGAGGACCAATCAGACGAGTCGGCAGCAGCATCTCCCAAAACACAAGTCGAAGAGACCGAAAGCGAACCGAAATCCGTTTCTGTCCCCGATCTCCGTAAATCTCCTGAAAAACCGGAAGAGGACACTATCCTGTCTAACCCGGAGATCGAATCTCCAGCAGATTCCGAATACGAAGACTCTCCGCGCATAAAAACGTGGTCTTCTCATTCACACCTGCCCGCGATTCCAAACAGCAACGGCGATTTGAAGCCTGTAGCTGCTGAGATAATAAGCGATCATTCTTCAGTGTCGAGCTCAAACGGCGCAGAAAACGTGACTAAAGTCACGAGACTGCCTATCCCAAGCCAAGCTATTTTCAACAAAAGCCCTACAGACTCGATAGGCGAGATTAAGATTGACAATTCTCCGAAACCTCCGCGTAAAGACCCTCTGGAAGACATTCCTTTCGTGGATAGCGAGATATCTGACGAAAGCGATGCTTCCGCGCTCGTTCTGAAAGCTCAGCTTGGGAAATCTCCGAAAAAACCGAAACCCCCGCCCCCTCCGCGTAAAGATTCTCTGCTGAACAAGACAAAATTCGCGCAAAACGAGACTAGCGGTGCTTCCAAATTACCGACGGTATCACCGAAAACAACTGCGTCTGCGAGCGCGACGGTGTCAACGCCGGCGACACCGTCGGGATTGAAAATTTTCACTCCGGCCCTTTTAAACCGTCAAAAATCGCTGTCTTACGATTCAGAGGACCTGCCACTGCCACCGTTAGACGACAGGCCGCCCTTGGACGGTCTCCCTCCTACCGACCGCGATTCAGGCGTCGGGAATGATGTGGACAGCCAAGAATCCATCCCTGAGTGTGAGGAAGGTGCTACGAAAGCTACGGCGCCCGCGGTACCGCCGAAACCTAGTAAAATCGCAGCTAGCATTAAGATGTTTGAAAGCATATCTGTAGATCCGAAATCGCCGAACGCCGGGTCTAAAACGCTGGCTGATTTATTACCTACCGGGCCCAGACGCATTGATGACAAGGCGATTATAAAACCAAACAATCATCTTGACGATAGTGTCTTGGAAAAGGCACCGGAGCCGCCGGTGAAGCCACAGATCCCACGCGAAATTTTGTCTGAAACTAGGGAAGTCGTGTTTTCGCGACGAAACGATGATATAACAGACGCGGCCGCTTTCAGTAAGGCTTTGAACGAGATTTCGACAGCTCCCGAACGCCGTAAGATCACGAGAAGTCGTTCCGACTCTGGGGAGTCCGCGAAACAGACTCAGTTCCGGGAGAGATTGGAGAAAATCATGCAGCAACAGAAGAGCGTGTCGGCCGCGTCGAAAGCCGCCCAAGGCGGGGCCGCATTGAGCTTGTCCCGCAAGGCTTCTTTTAACAGCGTGTCGCAGCCTACCAGCCCTGATGGGTCCGGTCTCGAGAAATTAACGGCTGACAGCGCTTTTCCCGTACCCGAACACTTTCAGACACCTTCAACACACGAGTTTAAGTCTCCCGTTAAGAAATCTGTTAGCGATAAATTGAAGAATAAGTTAGACCGCGGTAGCAATGGTGCGCCCGTGAAGTCTCCTTCTTCTTCTAGAATCGCGCGTTCGAGACCAGGGTCCGCGCCTGCGGCTCAATTACTGCAAAGGCGTAATTCAAACCCGCGGAATTCACTTTCTGCTGCTGAAAATGATGATAAACGTTCCTTAGGGCCTTTCTACGGAGGCGAAGAACACGCAGGTACCGTCGGAAGGACGCGATCGAAATCAATCGAGCAACAGTTAGGGCAGTTGCTCTTGGACAGTGATGAAGAAAGGCTTCTGCGCGACCAGAGGGTGAATTACGAGCGCCGTACTGACGATCAAAGGCGCGAACAGCACAGGTTGAAGCACGATTCTTCCGGAATACGAGGGTCAAGGAATTCTTTATGTTCCCCGCCTCCAGTGAGGCACAACATGTACGCGAAAGCGAGGTCTTCCACGAACACGGCCAGCGCGCCTTTGGCGGACTGGAAACACAAGCTCTTGCAGCATATCGAAAGGAAACGTATCGAAAAGGAGCAAGTTGCCGCGATGCAGAATATGGCGCGCTCGCCTCGAGTGCAGCAGCCTCAGAAATCGATCGGTAAAATCAAGTCTCCGCCTCGAACTTCAGGTCCTGGATCAAAACAAGGGTACTACGATCAATACGCTGTGTCTACTCATAGAGGAATGGGTCAAAAATCAGTGACAGCACCTGTTTTACAGTCGGCCCCAAAAATGGTGACTAATACGCACGCGTACAGACCTGATGGTCCCGCCGTACGCAGTCATTTTTCTGGAAACTCGCGCGCGGCTAGGCTCGCTAAACAACGGACTTTTACCCCCGGTCCTGAAGCGCATGGTAATCAGCCCGCTATGGCGCCCAGGCCGAAAAGCGCGATGGATAATCTGTCCCCGCATCATCACCACGTTGAGCCCACCTACGCGGAGCCTCCGACGTACAGGCAGCCTGTTAAGTACTACGCGGATTTGCGCACTTGCAAGCAGCCGCCTCTGCCGACGTACGAGGACTATTTGCACCGTAGGGAGGTGCCGGCGCGTCCGCAGGAACCGCAGAGGCTGTCGCGTTCGGAGTCTACGCGGAAATCGTACCGTGGCGGGCAACAGCAGCAGAACGCGCGTGGCCGTAGGGACTATGAGGACGTGGCCGGGTATCCTTTGAGGCAGACCGGATCTCATGAGTCGCTGATGGATTCTGCCAGGTAAGAGCGTCTCTTACAGAATTGTAATGACTCGAGTCATGAATCGACTCGAGTGACAATTATTTCGATGACTCGACTCGAGTCATTTTCTTGAACATGGAAAATCATCTGACTCTACTTGTGTCAATTTATGTGTTAAAACAACACATAGGCCTACTCGGTCACTGCGCAAGGCTCGGCTGACAGACTTGTACAAGCTACCAGTCTAGTTAGTTGGAGGTAAACTAGCTACTGGTTTTTTAGAGTAGTTCTAGTTCTAGAAAGTTGCTCAGTTTGACAAGTGAGCAGTTGTTTTCCCAGTTGCTTAACACTAATTTTTGATATTTTTAGACCTCAGAAAACTTAATTTTGACAACATTTTGACCTCGTCTATGTAATTAGATATATATTAAGTATATAAAGGAGGCTACAAGTTGTAAAATGATACGTTCACTGACAGTGCAAACTCTTACGATACAAACGAAATGCAGGTTGTTAAAAGATTTTGACTTTGAGAACAATTTTAAGAATTTGTTGACCTAACGCTACAATTTTGTCTTCACAAATATGTAATTTCCACTAACACAAGTAGCTTTGCACTTTATTTTGCGTACTTGGATACAACCAATCTATGTTTCAAGTGTTCTAAGGTAGAATATAGTACAGAAAGTATAATTCTCATTGACGAATCAACTCTGGGAAGGAGTGTGTGTGTTCAGTACTTGAATAAATCATCTCTCACAACTCGACTCGAATCATTAAAATTAATTGAATGATTGTGCACAGCCCTGGTTACAAAGAATGGCCGGGACACGGTCTGCTGTTTGTGATTTGCAAATCGCCGTTATATCAATATCTTATAGTTTATATTCCACGATTCGGTCACTTGGTTGATTCGCAACAGTGTCTATAACTGGTAGTAAGACTAGTAACAACGTATCATGCTGATTGCTTACCATGATAGTGGCGTTAATCCGCATGTCAACTTTACAGATACAACCAACAGCACCAACACGACGCCTACTTCCCTTCAACTCCGCTGCGAAACGCGTCTTCTCACGACTCTGTCTTGGACCAGGCGCCCTACCAACCCGCCAGCTACGCGCCACAGCAGTACCCCAGCCCGGCCCATCAGACGCGCTACCCCAACAATCACGCGGCACAGCGGTATCAGCCCGCGGAAACCAAACGTGGTACTTACGCCAGCCCTGACTACGCTACGTATGTTAGCGTGTACGATTATGAACAGCCCCAAGCCGAATACCACTCCCAGGCTTACCATCCCCGGGCTGGGTACAGGAATAGCGCGAGGGGTCAACGACAGACTCAGCATCCTGAGCAGGATATGGGGTATGGAAATTATGCGTACCCGCCAGGATATCATAACGCGAGACAGCAGGTTCAGGCGCAAGCTTACGAACAACGTTACAGACATCACGAGCCTGTGTCGCCTGTTCTGTATCGGCCATTGCCGGAGAGGGAAGAGGAAAGGTGGGTACATAGGGTTTTTATCGGATTTTGTGTACTTAATCTTTGAGCGAGATGTGTTACCGTGAATTTGATCCGTGGACATTAGGGCTCTTGAAAAATGACTTTTTATCTCAAATCGTACTGGCTACTTGGTGAAATTGTTACAGGTTACCTAATTTAAGCCTACACACCAGATTTTGTTCAATTCCAAAAGTAGCCGCATTGCTACATTAAAGAAAGTTTCTATTTATTATATAAAAATAAATAACAAGAAATTTGAAAATTTTCTGTTCACC
>ATSW01009596.1:0-10501 GCA_000444245.1 Botryllus schlosseri
GGCTACAAAATCATAATAAAGAATATCGACACGGTGTAAAGTATCATTGCAGTCGAAAATCACCATCAATACCACAAACAACAACTACCCAAGCTAAGCTTACGACCGCGGTTCATATAGCGCCACAAGTTAGATGATACGCTTCTCGGCATAGCTTGCTGAGTGTATGACGGACACGATGGACCACAAAAAATCCTTCTTTAAATCATCATTCCATTACAATGATCGTCCTTCGTGTCATCACATTACTATTTTTCAACAATCGTCTCGATTGTACGCTTTTGTGTATCAATGCAATACTAAAGAGTGCGGTCATTTTGAAATCGGCTGTAACGAAGTTGTTTTACGCGAAGATCAATTTGTTGCGATTTCAGACTAATCTGTTTTCACGTGGCCTTGCGCGTTCGTTCATTACATTTCAAGAGCTTGATGATGCCCCTCCTTGAGTTGGGATCCCGGCGGCGTGCGAGGTCAAATTTCGATTTTAATTTTCTCGGATTCCTAATTACCCACGATCCATAATCTCGCTGATTTAAAAGTCGCGCCGTCTTGCGTCCAGCACTCTGCACAGAATATAATCTCGATGTATCAAGCTCCGCGTAAGTGTTACAAAAATAGCTGGGGGTGCATTTCATATTGCTCTTTGGGATTTCGCGTAATTACCCGCGGAACTGAATAACCCCGGAGCTTGATTGATTTGTGTTATATTCTGTGCAAATCTGACCGGTGTCGCTAATGCGGTAATAGGTAATTGATATAGGTGACTCGTAATACTATAATCTCTCGAAAAGAATAAGCTTAAAATATACTGAAATAATATGCATTCTTCGTGTAAGCGCGTATTTGTAATTCCCTATACATGCATGCGTTGATTGTTGACAGAAATCACCCAAACCTTCAAATGTATACCTCTCGTATTATCTCGTGATAAAGGTCATATTCTAATCAGCACCAAGTTTCAACACAATAAAAGGTGTTCTTCATCTTATCGTGCTGCAAGATTGTCACGCAACATAGGTTTTGAAATTTCCCGTGAATGTGAGAATGAGTCCTCTGCATCTCAAATAATCAACTCCGGCATAACCAGTAATATCTGTTTAAAAACGCATGCTAATTGTTCATGATATATCCAAGAATTGAAGAGCATTGGGGCTACAATCGCACAGACATCACGTCGTGCCCACTGTGCAATGTGCAAAAAAGGGTAATAGATTTATTCAAATCTCGCGTTGTTTTCGTCTTTCGGATAATGACATTGCATTCCCGCAAGTCAAATTCGTTAAAAAAAACTAGCCTTTCATGAATTGAATATACCGAGTAAATACATTCTAAATGTCTTCCGTCTTCAATATTCGTGTTGTACTATTCGTTCCTGGAAGCATTACACGTTGACCTGTGGCATTGTAAAATGGTTGTTTCAAGTGGGCGTCTTTGTACATGGGAAAGGCCAGGCTCTGTATACTACCGTGAGCATTAATTAGCGAAGTACGATTTCATTGGAATCGGCCCAATATGAATCATTTCTCCCGGCTTATTGTTTTCCAAAGTTCTTGTTTTCAGCCGGTTTATAATGGATGAGATTGTGACGGAGTCAAGTTGATCGTCGTTAAAACTGCAATTACATCATCGAAATGATCTTCTCCTGGCACAAATCAATTTCACTGTCCATCTCAGGACATAAGTGCGGATTCATTAGTCAGCGCGACTGTGACAGGTCGAGTCGCCGTAAGAAACACACTAAGCACATACACGGAACCTGCTGTGGTAAGTCGACAGGTGAATATGTAAGCTCATATTTTCAGCAGAAATGATTACCCGTTTAAGAAAATGAAACCATTCTGCTAATGATATGAGTAAGACAACGGAATAACCTGCCGTCACAAGCTTCGCCACCTGGTTGTTCTGTACTAGATCTCAAATGAGTTTGCAAGAAATTCATTATCCGTCGCAGTTTGCGGTGATCTTGCAAAATCACTTTGTCGTGTTGATTCGATCTTGGATCAGCGTAGTATATTTAGAAGTCCTCGCAAAAACGCGCAGATTAAGGCACCTATTGAACATGCACGAGCTCGAAACTGATGTTCAGACATATCTAATTCCGTAAAATTCCCATTGCAAAATGCAGTCCGTATATTTAGTGATATAGATTGAATGTAATGGACGAATGTTACGTTATGTTCGTGCACAACTGATCTTCAATGCCCGTGAGGCAAGACACTAACCAAATACAGCCTATAGTATATACCATAGATATTGTATCGTTCACTTAACCCCATATGTAGGATGATGGGGCAGGGATTTAGAACTTTTTTGTGTACGAGGTGCGCTATTAGTTTTTGATCAACTGATATGGTTGAGATACTGTAATCCCCCGATTACAAATTTTCTCCACTTTCTTCGATGGGGTGCGGGTAACAACTCGCGCACCGCCCGCATCGCCCCGCCATTTTGCTTCCGATGTATAATTGCCGCTTTGCCCATCTCTCTCATTTGACATTAGTCACTTCATTTGTCGCTTGGTGCGGAGTTAATCACATGTACTTTCTTCTTCGTCGGTATCATATATCTACACTCTATTCGAATTCTATCCATTCCGAAGTTTAATCCGAGAATGACAGATCAGGTTAGCACAGACCTCATGCGAACGAATATCGGCTCCTATATTTTGATACAAAATTTATAAACACATGCAGTGTCAGAATAATATATCGCTGTCATAAATATTTGTAGATATTGCATGCTACAAATTGCCCTTAGCCAGTTCATGATTAGGAGCTCGTTGTCGTTATTACTTTAACCCGGTTGGCTTTGTCATTATCAATCTGCTATGTTTAATTACTCACCGTATTATCAANTTTGCGTTTAGACTCTGAGCCATCAAATTGCTCTGAGGTTAGATCACTTGAGTTGATGCCTGATAGGCCTATTTTCAATCGGCCGATAACATAGACGGATAGTCTGGTTAACATGAAATCTTCGGNTGTCTGCTGTTGCCGTGACGGAGATGCAACGCNGTCGTACGACAGGNATCGCGGTTTATCGAATTCGCGTGCTGCGTAGTAAGTGTGAGATGCAGTCAGTATATACTTCAAATGCGATTGCAGCNCACAGAATCCTCGGTATCCCGCACACAAGATTCCTATAATACAAACAGTTTTGGTTATCGCGTCTGTGGGGTTGGTAGATAATGAGCTGTTATGATCTTCAATTAGGGCAGAACGAGATGCAGAACAGGGCTAGATAAACCCGTGTCACGCGTGTTCGTAAATTTAGATAAGAGCGAAAAAACACAGGGTGCCACCATTCCGGAACATGTTTTCCGCGGTAAGCAACAGCGGTCGGTAGTCATCAAATTTTCCAATTAGCTTACTTTGANTTTTGCNNTTGAACATATCANTCGTGCGATCGGATGAGAGAAGNACAGGCATNNNAATTAGAAACAGGAGGATATCAATATCACNACTTTTANTGCATTGAAAACATTCATATTTGCGTATGGTGCGTATCGCAGATTTCTTTACGAAAATACTATTNTACTCATAGTTGCGAGCGAGTNAAGAGGTTCGAACTCTGCANATGCNGTAACATGCTATCGAGCCCAAACAATTCGACTCCGTTTTCCGTAAAAGANATTTTGAACCTGGAGAGTCAACGTCAACAAGTGGAAGCAGGATTTCTCGTTAACGATCACCACCCGNCGAGTCGCAGGTCAATATCNCACGAAANNTTGCCNCAAGGAACTATCGAATCAAGTTACGAATATCCCGGGGGAGAAAGGGGTTTTCGCTACGGTAACGGCGCTCCTGGGTCCCCGCTGACTTCANNAGATTGCAATATGGCGTCCTCTGGATTCTCGAAATCGGTTGNAGACGAGCCAAGTTACGCGTACATGGGANCGATGCCACCCCACGAATATGGTTCGGCTCCCATTCCCCCNACGAGCAANNTACGGCATCATTCGCCAATGANCAATAGTCAATATTACGGACCAGACAAAAACGCGAACATTTACAGACAGAGTGAACCGAGATCAATTGAGGAATCCGGAAGAAAACACGGCGACGGGTCAGAAAGGGCTAGCTCTGCCCACTCGGATGGATTCAGNTACACTACTATTACNTCTAATCCNGGGAGTGTCCCGATGGCGCCAACTGGTTTGAATGGTTCGGGTTTTATGTCGTCGCCAAATTCAACTACTGGCGGCTATCTGAACGAATACGGCTATTCGGCTTCGTACAGTTCTCCTTCCGGCCAACTACAAGACCCGTCATATCCATACAGTCACCACCAACCAGGTTACCCACCGACCGAAAACGCCACAACTCTCCCAAGACATCACTCCCCCAACAGTCATCAGTATGCCTCCTTGCCCTACTCTCAACCGCACCAACAAACTTGCGTCCCCGCCGTCCAGAATGGGTCCTCTCCCCAACCAACACATTTTTATCCACGCGGAGGCCCCGCATCGGAAGCTGGGAGTGAAGAACTCATAGACCCCAGCGGTCCAGGTGACATGGCCGATACAGCGAATAATTTCCCAAGCAGTCAGCCGTTCCCTCGGTCCGGCGTGGACAGAGACAGCGCGGACAGCAACGGACTCTATCACGTCAATGAATCTATGCATGCGCGGACGGATGTTTCGCAGTTCAATGCAAGCAAGTCGCCGGAATCGCAGAACAAATTGACGGAATCTGATGCCACCCCTGATGATGTGAGCATTCACATGGAAGGTAAATCAGTTTCTAATTCCACTTTGCTATCTTGTTATTGGACTGCTAGTGATCGTGAACCGAGTAAACAAATAAATACAGATATAGCTCGTATTAACTCATCAAATCCTCCGACCGATAATCGTCACGAGGTCAAATTAATGACAACGATCATGGAATCCCTGCATGGTTAGTAGGAGTCTTCAAGCGTTTCATGGTTTTGCGATGAATTAGAAACAATTTTCCTTTATTATAAATACTTCTAGGTGACACGAACTTCGGATTCGATTCTAGTCTACAGCACATGCGGTTACACGTCCACAAAGTTTAACTCTTCATAATGTTTCGCATTGATCCGGATAGGATTTTGTAGTTTGGGTCACGAGTCAACACTTTCCCTGTCGCCTTCAAATCGATCTTCGTGAATCTACAGTAGAAGTATGCTCCCGACGACAAATTAAGTGAACATTATGCCGACTAAATAAGATCACCGGTCACACTTGGCTAAATTGTTGAAGCCAGAAGTACAGCCTCCCGAATGTAATATATAAAGTAAATTCAACGCTTGTTTCTCAACGGTTTGCATTAGTGCAGATTCATGTCGACGTATCTTCATTATATTAATTCTAAACTGTGTCGCGTCATTTCGCAGTAATGTAAACGGATGTTTTTGCGGCAATGAAATTGCCGGCACTACAGTGAATTTCACTAACCAACGACGCATATACCTACCGCATATAGATAATATCTGTAACTGAAACAATATGCGCGCGAGCGCAGGAGTCACCTTGTAAGTAAAGCTAATCCAGTAGCTGTAAGAAATAGATTTAGTAAATTAACATCAATAACGTATTACATTTCGTTATTCCATAATTAATGAATTCACCGTGCCGATGAATTGGGTTTCTTCGTTCCGTTTGGTCATCAAGCGTCTGATTCATCGTTTATAGCCTATGAAATGCTACAATTTTCGTCACAACTCCGCCCGTAATAATTTGACGTATTTGAGAAAAGAATAACTTGTTTATAATCATGACATATTGACCTTAAAGACCATGTTGCACTCGCACTTAATCTAACCTGTTCGCGACAGTCGAGCTCTTTTGAAATGTGCGATATGGCATCGATCGAATCGAGTTATCTGACTTTATCTAGAAGGCGAATTTTCGCGGCCCAAGTTTCGTGGGAAAATTGGGATTGCTGTAATCGATGGCAGATGAATACCCGTTGATTACTCTTGAGTGAAACTGGTAGTTGGTCTTGTCTAATTTGTTTCATTATCATTCCTTACAAATGGACTTATCACCTCCCTTGTTATTAGTCTCCTAGTGTTCTGTGGATTTGGAAAATCAAAATATGATTGATGTCGTTGTTTAGCAATGGATTTTGATAACGCGAAAGGGGACTGAATCAGAGGGTGACGTTTTTGAAAGTCGCCATTGTGGCATAACGGATCGGATTCATAAAATTCCAATAAATTTGTCTAATACGTAGACACATTAACATCGAGTAGCAGCTATCATCGTATAATTGGATGGAGCGTTTATTGATGAAATGCGGAGCGTCAGTGGTATGCGGTGTTCAAAATGTATATAATCCAAAAGTGCCGAACATTTCGTCTCTTCCGATAGAGTATTTGAATATTACCGTGACACACCAAATTATTCGTGTCCATGACATATTTCACGGACTGATAGCCTTTTTTTGTCACCAGCGCAAGCAATCTACCGCTTCTCGATTCGATGAATTAACCAAAAATTGCAAACCTCGTTATTGAAATTCGCTAACCAGGCATTCCGACGTGGCCATGAGTCTTCACGTCTATTTCATCAGATTCGCCCGTCTTGAGTCACTGCGATTGAAGTTCATGAATTCTCGTCAATAAATGTAGTTAGTTCACGTTTTCGAAGAAATTTTCTATCTTCAAATTAAAGGATTAATGAGTAAGAATGAAATAATAGCCTTGCAGGTCGACCGCAGACCGCAGAAATGACATGGTTTCACTGTAGGTCTTGCGCAGATGGACTGGAAAACTCGTGATATTCTCTATATTCACACGAACTTCGTGGTGGGCAAAAGAAGCGGTTGACCTCAGTCTCTGTCATTTAATTCTTCGTATATGATCTTTCGCTCCACAACATGCAATGATCGTGCTAATAGAATATTGTTTTTTGTTCCGTATCTATACTCCGAAAGTAGCTTGGATTCTATATGTGAACATGTAATTGATGTTTGCGTAGTCACGTGATTTTATTTCGTTCATGGAACGTTAATGCGATTCTCTTTGCATTCACAAATAGATTGTGGTTTATTTAAGAAAGAAGTAGTAAATAATTTGTTACACCTCCTACTTGATCTGCTTTAAAGTAGGGTACTTGATGAGCACGGAACGTTAAATAAACTTATGTTGTTGTTCCTAAGTAGGTAAATATTTGAATAGCTTTGTAAGACTTTGTATTCGGGCAGTATTGTTTTTATTTAGTGTCAATGAATCGATTTGATCACAGTCATGCAGACAGCCAGTCGTAAGGCGATATCCCGTTCGGCCGGTTAATGATAATTCATTATCCCCCGATCAGTTGTGGTCGTTCGAGCTATACGAAATCGAAGCGACGCCAACATAACATTGCCTAACTGTGAGTAGTTTGCGCACGCTCTGATTGGAAACCCAGTACGCAAAACAATCCTTGCAATGGCGCCTATCATTCTATGGTTCCAGAGACGGCGGACGGAACTGTAGACAAAAGACTTTACAGCGAGTTTGCAATAGTACGTAGTCGTCGCTAATTATTTCACACGCCTGTTTGTCTGATGTTGTGTTTCGAGTAGATACTTTACTGTCTCGGGCGAAATTAACAGCGTTTCACCAACATATGATTCTAAATACTGACGTTACGGAATTAAGTTGCAAAAAAAAACTATAGAAAAATACATTCCACATCACGGTTGCACTTGAAGTGACACTTGAAATAACATATCATCGAGTATATGCAAAGCATGCTATTATCTAATGATGTTCGTTTGATTTGAAAGGAGTAGCAATTAACGCTAACAAGGTATTTTGTTGCCTCGTGCTCATCGACCCTAAATATACGCGGAACTATTGTCTTTATGGCGCACTCATTCTCACCGTAGTTCGCTGCTGGGCGCATTGTTATGATTTGGCGTGCAATGTATTTGAAAAACATCACGATTTCAAATGTCGTTTTGGTTTCGACTATTGAGTATTTTCTTCTCAAGCTATCCCATGTCAAATAAATACTACATATTCCGGCGACCTAAATTTTATTTTCGGGTTACCAATCCTCGGATATATTTTACTTTCAATATGATGAACCACAAATTTGGGTACAATGACTCCTTGCTGTGTTTACATAATCCTAGTTTCAGTGTAGCGCATCACGGAGTCGAAGAAAAGTTCTACAAACCCAACACAGTATCAAAATATAATTTCCGCGTTTTTGGTATCGTTTTAAAATCCGCGCGGTGTAATTAAAGCAAAAAGTACGCTGTCACAACATGAACATGGAATCGAACTTTGCTAGGAAAATAAGCTTCACGAACCTTGAAATTTTCGGAGACCGTGTCACGCCATGTAGCAAGTCTCGAAAACAGTTGACGATTTAGGTCATAACTTGTAATTAAGACCTGAGCAATATAGTTGACGTAATCTACGCAACCGCGCTCGTGCTTAGTTAATTGCTATGCTTAATTGATGGGCAGAGCCCATGAGAATTTCCAGCCTGTGATTTGTATAATACCTGTTCGCAAAAACAACTTATTTTTCTTGGGAAATTACTATAGCTTCGTTTTGAATATCGCTGCACCCTTTGCTCTCACGGTGTATATCCACGACTTTCGGAATACCTACGGCCTGGCATCTGTCTTGTCTTGGGATTAAATATTATCTTGATAGTCTTACCTGGTTAATGAAAGTAACTATACACGTCCATTTTTATTGCAAAGATGTGACAGTCGCGGAATGTGTATGATGAAGGTCATGTTTTGTTAAATACTTTTAGCCGGGAGTCAATCATCGGTCATATGAAAGCTACAACCTGAAAACACGATGTCATCCTGTTTTCGTTACTTTTTTCACTTTCTTGCCGATTTCCCATGCGATCTCCAAGTCCACTATCGGAGTAAACATGTTGATATTTATGGAGCTACTTCCACCGGCGCGATGTCTCCACATTTATGAGCAAGAAAACGAGAAACCGGTGAAAACACTTCAATAACACAACAAGCCAATTAAGCAATTTTCCAGAAACCTCACAACTTCTTCCGACGCCGAGAGAGTTGCGGGAGATCGGAGAGCTTGGCTCCTGTAGTCTTTCACCTCTACAAAATGGCGTCTCGGTTGTGTACTTTAATTCTTCGGTCCTCAATATTCAGAGAGGTCGCCTCAGACCCATTGTGCTTTGAACTTGCCCGAGATTTGATGACGCTAATCCGCAATCAGTTACCGTATGTCGAAGGCGTCCGCTCCATCTCCATTTTCCCTATTCGCAATGAAAACAATTTTCGCTTTAAAAGATACTTCACGACTCGACACGAGACTGTAGATGGATAGATTTACGCATCTATCTACGGTCGCATTAATTTGGATGTTTGTTTGAAATGTAGCTTTAACATGATGCATGCTTTTTACCAGTTCATTATAATTCCCTTAGTTCATCCGCCTGTGGAAAGTCTTGAACTTTTGATGTTCGATTTCGGTCAATTTGCACGGCTCCCTTGTGCTTTCCTACTTTTGTAATGTGCTCATGTTCGCTGCCTGTGTATAGTGCACCCTCGTTATGGGGATAACGGTAATTCATGCCGCACGTCTCGCGGAGGAGGATATGAATCAACCCGGGTGATTAATCATGTAGGTTGATCCGACAAGTTTACGTTTTGTTCGGTGGCTCGTTTGCTGCGTCAAGTCGGTGACAACATAGTTTACGACTCCGTCTTCTGCGTCGCTGGTATATACTTTCGAAATGATATTCTCTCTCATCGGGATTCCGAATTTCCGTTCCTCGTTATTCCGCAGCGCGCGATAAAACAGAACAGCGTCGCCTTTCGTATGTGTGACCTCGCAGTGTCATCAGCACTGCTACAAAGATCGGTTGCATAAACCATCGACCGCATATTATCAAAGTCACGTTATAGCTAGACGGCGGTTATGCTGCGCCAGCCGAATTTCATCTGGTCGCAAAATTTTAATCCACGAAATAACAGCATTACGTTTTCATTTAGAATCGGAGAAACTAGACAACGTCAGCAATTCCAGTGGAAGTCCCGAGGACGATGACAAAAAGAAACCAGAGGAAGACCCGTCGAAGAGCAGACAGCGCACGAGGCGCAAGCCACGCGTTCTGTTTTCCCAGGCTCAGGTTTTCGAGCTGGAAAGGCGGTTCAAGCAGCAGCGGTATTTATCCGCTCCCGAGAGGGAGCACCTCGCTCAGTTACTCACACTTACCTCTACTCAAGTCAAGATTTGGTTTCAAAATCGACGGTACAAGTGCAAACGCCAAAGGCAAGACAAAACACTAGAGTTAGCCAGCGCTTGCCCACCTCGCAAGGTACACGTGCCCGTTCTTATCAGAGACGGTCAACCATGCCTCCCCAGTCCTACGGGATCCATACCAGGCGGGCACCCGTCACTGCAAGCGTCTTACTCCGCGCCGTACAATGTTACAGTTTCTCCTTATCACAGCTATCCGAGCTCTTACACTTCGTGCGGTTATAATACTTACCACCCCAACAGCAACACGTACTCACACAACGCCGCGGCGGCGGCGGCTGCC
>ATSW01009601.1:0-17408 GCA_000444245.1 Botryllus schlosseri
ATTAGCTTTGAAATAATAAAAGTCTACCAATTTCTACATAAATAGTATGATGTTATCTTCAAGAAAAATCATTATTTTGCTGTTAATCACAAGCCTACAGTTCATATTTGCACAAGACAGATGAAGGTTGCACCATAATAGAGCTAAAATTGAACTAAAACTTGAGGGGGTCCGCGAGGGTCCGTGACGGTCAAAAGGGGTCCGCGAAGCCAAAAAGGTTGAGAACCAGTGGTATAGGCCTTGTTCACCACTCCGGGTATCTTGACAGAAGCATCTCTAAAAGCTATAGAATTCCACAAACTATTTAACTGGTATTTTAACGTCGATATCGTCCAGCACGAACTTTTCACCACTAAGTACCGATACCGATTGTCAATTTTTGTTCACCGACCTTCATCGGCCGCTGATGATGTACTGACTGTACTGTACAGTACAGTGTACATGGAAACGCGGCCACCATTCCTTGGCTCAGTCAATGCGGGCTAAGCCAAGTAGTGGCCGCACATGGAAACGGCTTATATGTTCGAATAGCAAGCCGGTCACGAAAATGTACTCGGCTGCCACCTGGTGTCAAGTCACAAGGTTGCTTACAATAACAATTTGCTAAGTCGCAATCATGCAGCCGAAACAACTAAATCTGCTAGCGTGCAGGGTGCAGCGGTGCACTGCGTTGTTGTGATTTTATTGGTTTTTTTGTTGAAGATCGGCGACCGGATGCTTTCAAAGTGTGTAATTCGCATGTTAAACTCGCTAAGGCAAGGCAACTCAGAGTCCGTACCTTTCGCTTTGTATAGCTTGTCGAACGAACGCACGCAGACGTCGCAGACTAACGCAGAGTAATAACTTCTGGCGTAATTAGATGACTCCTCCAACGGCTCGAAGTCGTTTCGTCACATTCCCCAACCCAAGGTTATTCTACAATGCACATGCATAAAAATATATTATGCTGGTTAATTTAGTGCGGTGTGCGCAAGTGCCGCGATAAGGAAATCCATACGGTGGGTACCTACGAGGGCGTACGAGCTATGACAACAATGTCGTTGATGTTCTATGGTGGAATGCAGAATGGTCATGCATTTGTTTATTTTACTATGATTTTTGGTTATTCATGGCTGCACGCAGTAGAACTAACGCATTCACGTCTGACGTCTGCAGGTTAGCATAACGTAATCTGGAACGTCTGAGTTATTGATATGCGTATCCAACTATATTTCCAACAAATCCAGCATACCATGCAATGCAACTGGAAAAGATAATAAATGATGAATTTCCATATTTTCTGGGAAAAATCCTAATTAAATCACTGGTATATATGTGACATGATAAGCCAGTATGGAATCGATGTCTCATGCTCACCAAGTGCCTTGCTTATTGCACCATGAGAATTATCGTATCTTACTGCATTTATTGACGAAAAGGTACTGATATTCTGCCCGCTGATATATTGATTGATTATTCTACTTGGTCCCAGGCTCCCAGCGCCCAGTACCTTTGCAGCCAGACAGTTTGTTGGATGTCTTTACTGTTCATTGGTCAACATGGCAACATAACAGAATAAGTTGATTTGGTATTTATCAGGATTGATGTAAATATTGAACAGGTACGTGTTTGTGCTAATGGGTTGGGGACGATATTTTGCATATACTGGCACTATTGCAGTGACACTATTCGGATCATACTTTTACGTTACTCAGGATTCTGTCCAGCAACGGATTCGCTACCAAGTCGAGAA
Organism: Botryllus schlosseri; assembly: GCA_000444245.1. Lineage (NCBI taxonomy): Eukaryota > Metazoa > Chordata > Ascidiacea > Stolidobranchia > Styelidae > Botryllus > Botryllus schlosseri. Next base: position 1,733 of record ATSW01009601.1, read on the forward strand.
TAGTTCATCAAGATCTCCAAGCCCCCAGCCAAAAGAATATATGAAGGTCCTGAAAGAGGCCGCTCAAATGAAAGAAAATATTATCTGGAAGCAAGCTCACGAGAAACGTAATAACTCAACCTCAGAGAAAGAAGACTAAGATGCCATTAAATACAGTCAAATGCCCGATGTGTTTCAAAAGCTTTTCATCTGATTTTGTAGTACTTCATGCTCAGAAATGCAAGGGTGAAAATGTAGATACACGCTCCAACACAGAAGACAATGAAATGCCTCCGCCAAAGAAAGTGAAAATCTTTGGTAGTCCCGGTGCTTCGGTATCTCCCAAATGCAAGTCGCAAAGAACTGTAAACCCAAGATTTTCATCCAACAACAAAAATACTGCAAATGCTACAGCAGCAATCGATAATATCAAGTCACAGGCTTGTGCCAGTCCGAATTCATCGATGAAACATGACAAAATGAGCGCGATACCTTTGGCAGAAAGATGTAGACCTGTTGATTATGATGAATATGTCGGGCAAGAGAATGTTCTCGGCAAGAATAGCATTTTGAGTGGACTTTTGAAAAGTAACATGATACCGTCAATGATTCTCTGGGGTCCTCCAGGATGTGGAAAAACCTCTCTTGCTCATGTGATTGCAAGGCAGACCAAGAGTAACAAAAATAGTGCTAGGTTTGTGAAGCTGTCCGCAACCAACTCTGGAAAGGCAGACATTCAGGTATGGTATGGTAATGCTATGCTTTTATTCGAAATTTCTATGTAATGATTGTATTGCTTCAGTCTGCTGTTGAAGCTGCTAAGAATGATTGTCGTATGTTCCAACGGAAGACCATACTATTCATTGATGAGATACATCGATTCAATAAACTGCAGCAGGACACCTTCCTCCCCCATGTTGAAAATGGTACTATAATTCTGCTGGGAGCAACCACGGAAAATCCGTCATTTTCCTTGAATTCTGCGCTCCTTAGTAGATGCAGAGTGATTGTGTTGGATAAACTGTCGACTGAAGATGTGAAAAAAATTCTGATACGATCGATTGAAAAGATTGAAACTGACTTGTCCATAAAATGGAAAGGTGATACCACCTGTTCTAATTCTAAGGAGTGTTACAACTCTAAAAGTAATCCAGCTAATGATACGGTATTCGCTTCTCGTGTATCCATCACCGAACAGGCTATTGACTTTCTTGCTGGAATATGCGATGGGGATGCTAGAACTGCTTTGAATGGTTTGCAAATGGCGATACAAGCAGCGAAATCTTATCAGTGTATGAATAATGGAAAAGGCTTCGAAATCGATATTGAGTGTGTCAAGAAGAGCTTACATAGGAGCCACATTCTCTACGACAGAACAGGTGAGAAAAACAGAAGGAATAACCACTGAGGTAGCTGATAGGCCTATTCATGCATGCATATTTTTTCCGTTATGCATAAGTTCATATATTGCTCTTATTTTCCTCATGGGCGATTGGTTAAAGTTTATACTATGAGACATGTGACTTCATGTGTCTTTAAGGCGATCAACATTACGAAATGATATCTGCCTTCCAAAAATCCATACGGGGCTCAGACGACAATGCGACCCTATACTGGCTCACTAGAATGCTGGAAGGTGGAGAAGACCCCAAATATATCGCTCGTAGGATGACAAGAATTGCCAGTGAGGACATTGGTATGAAATTCAGACTCCTGACTGTATTGCAGCTGGTTGCATTCATGTGGAATCTATTTTTCATCTAGGAATCGCAGACTCAAATGCTCTCAACCTGGCAGTTTCTGCTCAGCAAGCATGCCAGCTGATTGGAATGCCAGAATGTGATGTAAGACAGCAAGATCATTGTGTTTCTTGAAACTAATTGGGTAGCTTTTATGATATATTTGTGAATATTATATATCTTCGTGTCAATAAGGCCATTTTGGTATCAGCAAGGCCACTATGCTATAGCAGGGTGTCCGAATTTTTATGCTTGTGACTCTTCAAGCTACCAGTATCCTGAAACTTTTCACAACCCCTCACGAATAATATGATAAGCGGTGTGGAACAAGAAGTCTCCCTTGAGAGTCATGCTTTGTCTGAAGATAGGCCTATTGTCTCAATCAGAGGTGGTCAAAGTCATCACTGTCAGTACTCGAGTAGGAGTAACGCTGTAAATTTGTAAGTGAGTAAAAATTTATGTGAAAATACAAAATAATCGTTCTATATATAGTTTTGCCTAAAAATATTGAAACTGTCAAGTAGAAGTAGCCATTGCTTCTTGAGGAAGTGGGGTGAGTAGGTAAAATCTACTTCGTGACCACCTCTTGTTTCAACTTTCAAACTTGTTCATTCTCAATGCCCCGGCCCAATTTCAATGTCCTAGTTTTAGTCAGCCTCTACCTCAACATCATCTGCAGTAAGCAAATTACCGCTGTTGTTCAATTATAAATATCCAGCTATAAATTCCGATGGTAGGCTGCAATAGGCACCTATATTACTAGCGGGATAGAAACTATCAGCTGCGTGTAAACATGGGCCCCACTTTTTTTTGCAAGCACTTTTCAAGCGCAAACACATGAAGGAAATGATAATTAATTTGACTCAACATTCCACTCATTGGTGAAGTCTACTGGATAGGCTCACATCATAATCTGTTTCCTATTGGCAATTGACATATGATCAAGGCCTACCAAGTATCCCCATCCCATTGGCCTATGTTACCCTCGATACTAATATTCTCTCAATTTGGCGATGATGACATTGTACATAATGAATTGAAAATTCAGGATCAACTGAAAAGAACCATTTGACAAAAGAATGGCAATATTCATTTTAAAGCTAACAAGATCTATGGCCGACACTTGAACTTTCATTTACTGATAAGCGACTACATAAAGCTTCTAAATTGAACATTCAATATGAATATAATATGTGTAGCATACTTTGTGTAACATGACATGCTCCCGGCACCTCAGAAGTCTGTTGCATTGAACAAGACGTGCTGTGATCCATGGCCAACTATCACAGGTATTAGTTGATAACAAGTAAAACAGATGTGAAGTCAGTGTTCTGCTTGAACAATGTTGGCCGGTTCATGATTGACAACACGTCACTCAACTTATGTCGCTTTGACGCGGTACAGTACTCAGGACTCTGGTGGGCCAAGGAGCGGCCCTGGTTCCTACTTCAGCAATGAATCTTTTGGTATTGTGCATTTAGGTTGTTCTCGCTCACTGTGCAGTCTATTTGGCTCGTGCTCCCAAGTCGGCAGAAGTATATATGGCACTGCGAAGTGTGAGGGAAAAGATACAGAGCTGTCAGGGACCTTTGCCTGGGGTAAGGGGAGTCCCTAAGGATCGTATCACTGCAGCATGTATTTTATTTTCTATTACAATTCTATTCAATATAACTGTTCAGACTTGTACAAACTAGCCATTTAGATTAGATGATGCGTACCGTAACCAACTAACATGTGTTTGAGTAGTTCTAATTCTAGTTGCAGATTTTGAAAAGTGAGTAGTTCTAGTTCTAGTACTAGTTGTGGATTTTGTAAAGTTAGTAGTTCTAGTTGTAGTTGCACATTTGAAAAAATATTAGTTGCCGAACAACTAGAAAACATGTGTCGTCATTTTGTGAGAGAGAAAGAGAGTTTATTTTTCATCCAATCGAAATACATAACAAACAGACGGTAATAATGGAGGTGCAGAACATGTGCATGAACAGTATTTGGTATCAGATAGGAATGATCGATACAGCAGAGTCATCATTACCTACATCGATGAAGCCAGTGGGTGGGTTTACGGGTCGAAGCCCAGCCTTTTATGAAATGTCGAATTCGAATATATTTCTGATATTTTTAACAAAATAAAAAATTAAAGTGTTGTATCGGAGAATAATATCTAGTTCAGTACAATTCGATTCTTAACCTTTGATGACCTGGGATCCCCTACTCACAATCATCTGCAAACTACGCCAGGCTACTTGTAAAGCTGTGTTTTCGTTGCGGATTTTTAAAGGTCGTTAGTTCTAGTTCTAGTTGCCAATTTAAAAAAGTTAGCAGTTGTACTTGCGGATTTTGAAAAGTGAGTAGTTCTAGTTGCAAGTTTTAAAAAGTTCGCAGTTGTAGCTCTGGTTCTGCATTTTCCAAATCCAGCAGTTTGTGCTGTACACGTCTGTTAACTGTCTCTCTCTATCGCCATGTAAACTCTTCCAATTCAAGGTACCTTTGCACCTGCGGAACGCCTCGACGAAACTCATGAAAGAATTGGGATACGGCCAAGGATACCAATACAAGCCGAGTCCAGGCATTAGCCAAACTTACTTACCGGATGACTTGTTGAATTACAACTTCTTCAATAACAAGGAGTGAACTAATAAATGAGTTGTATCCGGACTGTGTCGGAACTTGCGTCACGTAGCAGCTAGAGTACATCAGTCGTGTTGGACAGAAACAGAGAATTGCGTTGTTCAAGTAACGAAACCTGTTGATATTGGGTGACAGTCAGAGCTTTGTAGTAGTATTTACGGAAGTGTCAATTGAGCCATACCCTTCCCTTCGCGGTAGCCTAGACCACGTGACCAAGGCTTTCTCTGAGTGATTTGAAACGGGTTTGCTTCTACGCGGCTTGGAGGCGTTCGTTTTATATTTCATGTATCTCGAATGCGTGTTCGCCTTTTCGGTGTCCTTCCGCTTCGTATGTACTTACGTACGACGTACATTGACAAAAATCCTTTCCTTGAAAGTCAAGTTTCGGATACGCATGGATGCCCTCAAACACGCCATCGAATGGAAACTGAGCGCCATTTTCACTGAGAAATTATACAGTTGATGGCGAAAATTGCGATCATCATAAATGCAGTGAGTGACAGACCAGCAGGAAGTGTTGCGCGCATTAATCAGTGGATTTCAAGTCTTTATAATGATAACATTCTCCTATTTCTGGGTATGGATGTAACGCTATGACCAGCCTTTGAGTATGAGTAAGGTAAGGTAACCATAATGCTACACACTTACCATGCCATGTGAGATATGACCAATTTTCAACTCTGTGCTTCTGTNCAATGCTCACCTTGCCACTTATTAAATGTATACACAGTATTTTTGGATTACCTGGCTACAGTAGTGCGACTCGAATATATTCTGCTAATAATTCGAAGTTATCATGTCTGATCGTGATAATGGAGAAGAAGTAGGGCACAAGAGGTCATGGGCCGGAGGCGGCGACTACGTCAGCTCGAAACGGGCGAGATCAAGCGGCGGGAGGACTGAGCTTAGGCTTCTCATTCGAAGCTCAAGTGCCGGAGCAATAATTGGAAAAGGAGGGTCAAATATCCGTGAATTGAGGGAAAAATTCAATGCAAGTATCCAAATTCCCGACAGTCGTACGGCAGAAAGAGTCGTCAACACCTCTGCTTTTGGAATCGACGATGTTAGTAAGTTATGCGGGCGGATTGTCGAACTCGTTAGCAGCGAACATCCCGAACGTCATTCCCCTGAGATTAGCCTTTTGGTTCATCAATCGCAAGCTGGTACCATCATTGGCAGAGGTGGTAGCAGAATAAAAGACCTCCGAGAATCCACCAGGACGGCCATAAAAATATTCCCGGATTGTTGTCCAAACTCTACTGATCGTGTGTGCGAAATACGCGGTGAGATCGGCTCCATCGAAGCATGCATCAAGAGCGTTCTTGAAATGCTAGAAGAGGCGCCGCCCAAAGGCCCGATGCAGCCGTACGATCCTAACCTGAACGAAGGCTTTGGATATTTTGGAGGTGAAGAGGACTTTGGAGGCGGAATGGGAGGAGGAAGATTTGGAAATCAACGCGGACGAGGTAGAATGCGTGGTGGGAGCAGCGGTGGAGGTGGTTTTGAAGGAAGAGGTCGATCAAGAGGAGGAAGCAGCGGGGGAAGAGGAGGAAATGGTGGACGCGGAGGAGGAGGAGGAGGATTTGATAACCGAAGAGGAGGCGGAAATTTTAGAGGTGGTGGTGGTGGCCGTGGCGGTGGTAATTTCTATGGAGGAGGAAATGATTACAACTCGGATAACTACGGAGATGTTGGTGGTAACAGTGGCGGTCCGCCAAACAACAGCCGTGGCGGTTTTGGCGGCGGAAGCAATGGCGGCGGTCCCGAGACAACGACAAAGGTCACCATTCCTACAAATCTTGCCGGATCAATCATAGGTAAGGGAGGTCAAAGAATCAGACAGATACGTGCCGATTCCGGGGCGCAGATTAAAATCGACGAGCCCGCGCCTGGTTCCGAGGATCGTATCATCACGATAATCGGTACGCAAGAACAAATCCAGAATGCGCAGTTTCTGCTGCAGCAAAGCGTCCGGATGCATTCCGGGGAGAAGTATCATTACTGATGTGCCGCGTTAGCATCGCGGAGTATATTGTCCAAGATTGTGCAAGACTGCGTTGATTTTCTGCTACTTAGTAGCGACGGAGCGAATGGAATTTGGTCTTCACTCTATCCAATCGGCAGTAGTGCGATTTGGGAATGCAGCAGTGCCTGGAAGTGAATGTGTTGTTCATTTTCAGATTCTTATTAAATATTTGACGGCTACTGACTGATTGCGTGTTTTTTTGTACTTAGCCCTGCAAAATACTTCTGTCGATAGAGGTGCATAGCAGGCGGAAATGCTTTGATGTAATTACATTACAACTCGTCTCCATTCTAACTTGCAAAATTGTCAGGTCTTCTTGTGTGAAAACTTCAGAATGCTGTAGTGCGATGCATGGTTATAATGACGGTAAATCTCGTTTGTATGAGCTACGTCGGTATCTTTGGCGCTTTGATATGTTGAGCCGCTCTGACTTGAAATTGTTGCAGGGAAAATCTCTGGTGTGTGACCTTACATTGTAACTGTAGCATTGTAGTGCTCGAGAAGAGTATAATCTTCCGTATTCTTGTAATATGTATTTCAATTCTGATGAACGATTTGTGACAGCCTCAAATTGATATTTTGTCCTTTTTACCAGTTGATCTTCCTATCGGTATAATGTCAATTGTTAAAGTGGAAGACGATGCGATAGCCACCACTCCATGCTCTGATGTACAGAAGCTGGAATTACTGCCAGATTCAGACGCATTGCACAAACCAGGAGGTTTAATGAAAATGGATGAAAAGATAAAACCAAACCAGCATTACTATTGCATGCGCGTCGACGGATCCTGGCATAATGCGGAAGTCCTTCAAACGCGAGTCAATCCGTTGAAAAACCATGTCAACGAATATTACGTTCATTACCATGGGCTTAACAGACGTCTTGACGAATGGATTGAGGCGTCGCGCATTGACACAACCAGGGAGGTGCCAGAGACAGATATGGAATCTGTTAAAGACGAGTCCAGAGATGGTAACGACAATCGCATGACAAGGAATCAGAAAAGAAAACATGACGAGATCAACCACGTTCAGAAATCATACGCCGACATGGACCCGACGACAGCCGCCCTGGAGAGAGAACATGAAGCTATCACTAAAGTGAAATACATCGACAGGGTACAGTTTGGAAAGTATGAAATTGAAGCGTGGTATTTTTCGCCATATCCTGAAGACTACGGAAAGCAGCCAAAGCTTTACATATGCGAATATTGCCTCAAGTACATGAAATTCGAGAAGACCTACAGGAGACATTTGTGCGAATGTAATTGGCGACAGCCGCCGGGTAAGGAAATATATCGAAGGGGTAACATTTCGGTCTATGAAGCTGACGGGAAAGAGCATAAGATATACTGTCAGAATTTATGTCTCCTCGCCAAGCTGTTTTTGGACCACAAGACTCTGTATTTTGATGTGGAACCGTTTCTATTTTACGTGTTAACCGAAGTGGACCAGGTCGGAGCTCACATAGTGGGCTATTTTTCCAAAGAAAAGGAATCGCCGGACGGAAATAACCTTGCCTGCATCTTGATCTTGCCACCATTTCAAAGAAAGGGATATGGCAAATTCCTCATTGCGTTTAGTTACGAACTCTCAAAAACTGAGAGCCTGATCGGATCTCCAGAGAAACCGTTGTCAGATCTGGGAAAACTGAGTTATCGCAGTTACTGGTCGTGGGCCCTTCTCGAGATCTTGAGAGATGTCAGGTAGGAGCATTTGCTTTCCTTGCCATATCATGACATCTATACTTTTGTGTATTGAACCTTGTTTCAACATGATGTGACTTATGATGCCTTTGCCCGAGTCCTACGTTTTTAGCTGTATTGCTCCTCACATGTTGCATCACGATGAAGGTATGAGGTTAGCTCTGCATATCGAAATTGATACACTTCTAAGGTTTGTGGCGGTCGGTTGTATTTTTTGCGTATGTCATCTAACTATCAATAGAAGGTTATTTTTGCTTTGCAGGGGCACATACAACATCAAAGACTTGAGCGAAATGACGAGTATTGCACAGGCGGACGTCATATCAGCACTACAGTCCTTGAATATGGTCAAGTACTGGAAAGGACAGCATGTGGTTTGCGTTACACCTAAACACATTGAAGAACAATTGCGGTCTCAGTTGATTAAACGACCAAAAATTCCGGTTGATCGAGCGTTTTTGAGATGGCAACCACCAAAACGGAAGGCGCAAATGAAGAAAGAAGGTCTTCATAAAAAGTGATCCCAATGCTTGGTTGGCACAGAGAATATGTAACGAGAGGATTTTCGACCCAATTTATTACACCAATTTCACATTTGCTTGATGGAATAAGCATTTTCTAGTATGTTTTTGTTTTTGTATTGCTCAACACTATCAGAATGGTCTGTCGCGTTTGTTCATGTGAGCAAGGTTGCTAAGATGTTCCAATAGGAATGTCATTCCCAGAATGTTGTCCCAATTTTGCCAAGGTATGCAGAGGTAATGGTACTTGATTGATTATGGAAGGCGACCACTACCCTGAAGTTTGGAAATGGCAGTCTATATTGATGGGCTGCTTGACTACCAAAAGAGATGTAATTTTGTATCCATCAGTAATACTAGGATTTATATTGTCTCTGACCGGCCTGGCATTTCAGAGACACTGAAACAAATCGAGTTACTTCCGTTCCAGGAGATGTGTGCAAGTACGTTTACAGTTGTAAGGTAGCTCTGTATGGAAATATTTCTAAAAGGAGGTTGCTTCTGGGACCTCTGCAGCAGTGTTGGGACAACCTGTGCAGTAAAGGCTGTTTTCTTTCGAGCAGACATGCTCTGCAGTCACAATTGTGTGGGTTGATTCAAAGTGAAGTCGACTGAGCCGCTATTGTTACATCACAAACGTATGGCCAAGTCTAGATATCCCTGATCATATCAATTCAACTTGCCATATTCTATCCTCTATTTTGGCTGACAATTACAGAACGGAGCTCAGGGAGTGATATTAACTTTCAATGCACCACACCAGTGGTTCTCAACCTTTTTTACCTCCCAATTGCTGACACCGAATAATACTGTGCTTGCAACCCGAGCCAAGCAGTACAAATGTGAGCCATAAAGGAAAACATTGCACACTGTGAGAAGGATGTAAATTTGGAATCGAGTCGATGACAAAATAGATGTACCCTCATTAAGCAGCACACTTGCGCTCAGCTACAGGTGTACCCTCATTAAGCAGCACTTGCGCTCAGCTACAGGTAACTACACTTGCGCTCAGCTACAGGTAACTGCAACTACACAAAAAGAAAATTTATTGAGTTATCAGCAGCATCAACCGTGCTCCTTATAGAGTCCACTGTCCACATGTTTTAATCACGTCTCAATGGAAATCGGTGTTCCTGTACACCGGTCCTGTCGATAACATGGATAAGAACGGAATCACCGGTGGTGATATCTCGTTCCGCAGCCGATATGAAGGCATCTTTAACCAACTGCAACGCTTTCTCCTTCGTTAACGGCAATTTCTGTACGTTCTCCATGTTCTTGTATCCTGAAATATATCAAGTTAGTTTTTTGATAAAAAAACGCCCTACAGGTACATTTTTGAACTCACCGATCTGGTTGTCTAATAGAGGTTGAAGCAGCTCGGCAGCGGAACCTTCAGCTCGATAAGCTTCCCTCTCGTAGCAACCCACTGGGTCATAAGAATATACGCAACCCTTGCCTTCATCATCGACACCAGCTAGAAGATTGTAGACATAATAAGGAAAAAACCGTCGGTAGTATAAAATTGTGGAAAGCATTGCCGCAACGGCGCTGATGCTGGGGTATTTGCCGTGCTCATGTTCATACAACTTTATCCTGTTTCCTATGACTCTTTTCAGTGTCAGGCTGTCACCATGAAAGCCTGCCGCCCCGAGTACAATCTTGGGTGTGATTTGCAAGGTTTTTGGTTCCGTACGACTATGGATTGAGAATCCTTCACTTAGTCGTGTGTCGGCCGCAATGATTGCAAAGTCATCACCAGAAATTGCCAAAGTGTTTCCGCCATTCATTGAATATGGTGAGAAATGATGTTGCTTTGGATTCTCTATCCCATAAGACTGAAGTCTACCAGTGTCATCCATGTCTGCAACTTCTGGACAATAAGCTATATTTATTACTGTGTGAAATGCTTAAAGGGCGCCCCATATTAGAACAGTTGACAATATACCAATAGCAATACAAATTTACTATATATTATACACTCTACTACTATGGGTTAATCATCCATACTGTACTCGTACCTAACCGTAATAGCCATGGTGACGAGAGAAAAAGTGAGGTTATCAGTATCCAACGAAACAGTTGGGTCCTATAGTCCTAACGGCTGACCTGGCATTGAAATCGCAAATTGCTCGAACAACACTATGGAATCTGCATCTTTGGTAATCTTATAGCTGGCGACAATGGCTCAAGCATTCCATTAACACGTTCAGTTCAGTACGGTAATCAGGCAGTGCCTATCAGAACCAGATCATTCAAATCAGACGCGGTATTAGGTCTGCCTCTGTCTACATTCACTCAAAACCTTTCGTATCAGGACTGCTTTACCGGCCATTAATCGCAAATGCGCACACTTCGGGCTCCGGCTGGACTGTATCGTTACGTACCATGATTCAGTACTACTGGAAACTGCCGATTCATAATATGGTTGGGTAGGTACTACGATAATTTGGACCATCATTGGTTTATTAGCAATTTGCAGCGTTCAATATTTTGATGAGCCCCATATAGGGAACTCTGAAGTTGTAAAAGGGGAGGAGACGATACCAATCAGGAAAATGTTCTTTCATTGTAAGCCCTAGTAAGTGGCAAACCCCTTCGCGTTTGCAGCCAGTCATGCCTCCACCGAATCAGTGGTAAACCGTAGTTATAATATATCAACTAAGGTTAATGTTTGGTCAACAGACTGCATCAATCAGCAAGTCGATTCAAGTTATTTTTCCATTGTATCGCGATATTGAAAACTGATGAAATAAATAAAAGAAAAAATACTTCGACTTAATAGTGCTTCACTTGAATATCTGCAGTGTTTCACGGTAACACAAACATCGCAAATTTGCGTGAACGGCGACCAACCGACCGGCATCCTGTTCCTTGCAAGTAATTTTTTAATGGGATATATTTGTTTGTAGATTTGAATCAACTCATGCTGCGTTTGCTTAAAGCCGTTAACAATCCAGGGGTATCAAGGTTCGGGAAGAGGTGAGACATTACGACAAAAAACTTTTACAACTATGCGGCATCAATACTCTATAATAGTCAACCCTCAATATTGTCAGACGCCAGACCGCGACCAATCATATAGGCCTACCGTAAATTTAAGCCGAAGGTCATTCCTATTCCCACCGTATAATACCACAATGTGACATATCGACCTTGCCTACTGACACAAGCCACATTCATTTTCGTTACTTTTATGCCATATTTTCATAAATCTAGCGTGCATGCATCTTACTAACATGTTCTAGGCCGGGGATCTCAAACACGCAGCCCGCATCGAAGGCACAGACATGAACAATTTTGTTCAAATATTTAAAAATGTAATTTTTTCGTGTCGTCGTAAATTGGCTCATAGTAAATCCATTTTCACGATGGGGGTGGTATGTCATTCTGCAAAGTCCCCGTCGAATAATGCCTACTTGCCACTTGTAAAGATATTGAATTGATGCTGTGGCCTGCACCGTCTTCAAAAACAAGGAAATGGGCCCACAAGCGAATTTGAGACTGCTGCTCAAGGCCAAGGTGCGTGGCTGATTACAAGACTACTCCAAGTTGTTTCGGCACCCTCCTATATTATCGTTATTGCAATCTAGTAGTGTATTTTATTTGATAAATATTTTCAATTAAGTGACGGTGAACTTACTTTTAAATATTGCAGGGACCTTTTTACATCCTGCGTTTGTAACAATCCCAATCTCTTCGAGTATGACAACCAAGTGTTCTACGAAAATGTCAACTATGGACAGAAGTTTGGGGTAGGCAACGTAAGGGACCGAAAGCGTGATACGAAACTTGTTCAGCGACAAGCATTTCAAAAGTTGACTCGTGTAAGAGTTGTTGACAATAGCAAACTAGCTCTGCAAGCTTATCATCGATATCCGACTGTGATACAAGTTTACCACAAGACTGGATTTGGAAGAGTCGGAGATGTCGTTTTATTAGCGATCGGTGGTATTTTAAAGAAGGCTGTAATAGTCGGGCAAAAACAGCCCATGGGACCAATGGTTGCTAGAATGGATTCGAACAATGTGGTCCTTATTGGGGATGATGGTACTCCTGAAGGAACAAGAATAACAGTTCCAATACCTGCGTATCTGAGAGGTGTACGCGTCTGGAAAGACAGAGTCCAGATGTCGAAAATTATTGCTATCGCAGGAAGACTGGTGTGATCGCAGCATGTCGCATGGTTATTCAGTGCCACTGGTATAAGTCAAGCACCACCACCTGGCCTCTCTCGAGTAAACATGACCAAGGAGTTCAGCGTGTAGTCCTGTGTGGGTACGGAATGATCATATGTAGAATCTTACCTCTACCACATACATTGATTGTGGCATTGTCCTGAATTTGGTGCAGATACAAAAATAATCATTAGGCCCTCCCCTTCACATTTGTGTCATATCACCACCGGGGATTAGAGTGAAATCGAGTGTCATATCACCCAGATTAGAGTGAAATCGACAGAGAAGGTGGCCCATGCCCATGCTTATCAATTTTCGTGAGATACTCTCAAAGTCATCAAGGTTTCATAAAAATACCCGCCAATTTTTCACAGGATAGCCTTATCTTTGTTTTCAAATTTTTGTGTGATGGATGGACTATTCCAGGGGTCTCAAACACATGAGAAAATTTTTGGATATTCAAGAATTTGACAATATTCAAGTGCCACGTATATTTTTTTAGATTTGGAAATCTGAAATTCACTCTCAAGATTGCTGTATTATTGTACAATGTGTGGTTAGATATATGAAAAGTGGCTAGCAGCATTGTGGTACGTTACACTGCTGAAACACCAACGGGTGGTTCTGCGATCGGACATATCTATTATCATGGCACATAAATTATGATATTAATGTTGTAATTTTTTATTTCAATNTTCAAAGGCGAATCAAACGCTGTTATACTTTGACATGGGCAATGATATGATCAATGGCCGTGCAGCATACCCGACTAGGCTACACTGCTCAAATGCTGTGATATCAGATCGGTCTTTGTTGGATTATATAATATTCTACCTATACGTAGGCAATTCAGAAGTCACCTATAGCTGCGAAATCACCACACGACAGCTTTAATGATGATACGATACATTTTTCCTCTCGCATGGTGTCTACATATCATAATTCTAACAATTTATGCTTACTCTCTACCAAGGAGCCTTCAACAATTCTATTCAGATATTTGAAAACGTATGATTTTTGTGATGAACGTGAATTGCTATATCACATTTTCATGTTTGTGGAATGTCAGTCTGCAAGATCCCGTCTACTTGAAAAGCCATTTGCATACCGTACCCCATATTGGTGCTGCGGCGTCATTTAAAACTAGGAAATTGGCCCACAAGCACATTTGAGTTTCAGACCCCTGGGTTTAGTCGATCCAGGGTTTAGTCGATCCAATGTTTCCCTTTGTTTACTGTAATGTGTCAATGGTTGCTCACTGTGCTACAGTATACTGATGAAGGAAAAACAATTTGTTACATNGATCTTGCGTATCTGGGAATGGGACCGACAGTAAGATTGTTTTCATGCAGTTCACTCAGTGGTTGTTTGTGATAGGAGTTTAAGTTCAGGCAGTACATAATCCTTGCTTGTATGCATTTATATACTTTCCTCTGTTTGTACCTGATCACGATATAATAAAAAGATATAATAAAAAGGATAGAGTAGGTGCAACTTGATGTGATGAAATCACGCTCAGTTAGGCTACTCCTGTGGTGTCCCGAATGTATTTATATATATATATACTATATCACCACACATTGTTGATCCAGAATATGTCTAATATGCATTAATATCGCAGGAACAGTGCGAATAAGAACCTTGAAAATAACGTACCACCACAGAGCGTTGAACAGGAGCATATTTAATACGGTATGCATTAAAATTCAGGAATACCGGTAATGTGAAAATAGAGGAGCCACAATAACACGTTACCATGGCTAAATTAGCTATATATATATATATTCAGACGAGAAGAGGGTGCACTATCATCATCAGCTGCAGTTAAACTATAGATAACTAACCTACGGTAGTAACCAACGTACATAGTTTAGTAGTAAAAACTTGAAGAATAAAGAGGTGGCATGATTGATGTGATCTCGCAGAACTCGTCACGTGAGAATTGCTTCGTTGATCGAGGTGGACAGCAAAATGATTAAAAAGATATAAACGTGACTACAGATTCTCATGGCGGTGTGTCGAGTTCAGCGGTTGCAGGAATTTGTTTCTGGTAAAGCTTACCTCAGAAGTGGCATAGCATGAGAAGAAAACGTCTAGATTTAAAATATAGTAAATATTTGTTCAGTATAAAAGGATGGGAATAAATAGATCATTGCTAAAGGATAATTCTATCAAACCAGGTGATTTTGAGAAGCTCTTCTAAACCGTCGCGATAGTGGTTTCCGTCCACATTACAAATTCACGCGTTCCGGTTTGTCGATTTTTGCTGTTTACTCCTACTTACTTACTCAACTCAGCAGTCAGCTCTTGCAGTAACTGAGCGGGATATATTTTTGTTCGCTGGTAGTTTCGTGGATATCTCTGAATCCCGACATGTCTAACAGGGATCGCATCGCAATATTTCCATCTCGAATGTGAGTTCAAATTACAGTACTGCTTGAAGTATCGTGTCACTATACCATAATCTTGTGGTGTTTGAACTGATAAATATTGTAATAAATGTTGATGATCATGAAATGCCGTTGTGTTCTAGGAATTTGACTGCAATGAAGGCGCGACTAAAGGGCGCGCAAAAAGGTCACAGTCTTCTAAAGAAGAAAGCCGATGCACTAACAGTTAGATTTCGATCAATTCTTAAGAAAATAATTGAGGTATGAACCATTGTTGCCTTAACCGACGTAGCATAGACAGTTTATTGCATGGAAACAAATCAAAATAGTTGTGACTGACTGACTGTTATGGTCTGTGTATGTGATTACCGGATCACAATTAGACATATGGTCACATATCCATTTTTAGTAACGACACGTTTCACTTCATTTCCATTGCTTTTATTTATTGGAAAGGGTGTGATTTATTTTTGTCCTTGATGTTTCTGCGGCATATACACCGACTCATG
>ATSW01009603.1:0-10922 GCA_000444245.1 Botryllus schlosseri
ATCAGCGAGGGTAATTATAGGTTAATCATGGAGCGGTACGCTACAATATAACGATGGAGATTCAGTAAAATGCAAAATCATCGAATGAATGAAATTGGTCGCTCTCACAGGTCACGCCAGCGTATCGAGAAAGGAAAGGACGTAGTTTAATTTTTGTCCTTGGTGTTCGTGCGGCATATACACCGACTCATGATACACGTAGTCGATCTGTGCATATGGATACCATGAGTGCATGATGTGCATATGCCGCTGGTAATAAATAATTTTTACAAACTGGCTTGAGTCAAGTCAAGTCAAGTGATACAATAATGTGACTCGAGTCTGACTCGAGTTATCCCAACACTGGGCCCTATAGTCACAAACCTGCGGGAAACTCAAATCATAGTATGCATTATTATCAACGTAACATGATGAAAATATCATGATGCATCCAGAATATTTTATCGCGATAATTGGGTGATATTGGAAACAGACTTGGATAACTAGTTAATTCCAGTTATCTAATTAGATTAATTGAAAGCGAAATGCCGGTAATGTAAATTGTGAAAGGTTTCTTTACTCTCAATTTAATTCTAATCTAATTTCTGGTTTACCTTTAAATGCTACAGGAGAAGTAGGCTATATCGTGCGAACCGAACCAAGCTTGCTGTACACGTACAGGCATTTGCTATTGCCATGCTCATGAGGATCAACTCTGATGTGATATGAACTGACTGAATATGAATTCAGTATTCTAATTCGGAAAAAACTGTCAGTGTATAGCCATCATTCTAATTTTAATCTCAATTGGAAATAACTGTGTTGCAATCATTCTAATTATACTCTAATTCGAAAGAAAAAACTTGGTAGCTGTAATTCTCGTTCTAATCTAATTTGGAAGAGCTTAAAATTTTCTAGCTGTCCAAGGCTGATTGGTGAAGACCTACATATGATCGTAAGTTACAGATTACTTGACACAAAACATATTTGGTCTTGGTACTGCCAATGGTAATATTGGAAAGCAGTCAAGAGTTGATCCCACAGCGTGATCATGATCGCCTCCATCGCCTTCAAATTCGTGATTGAGTTACGGCATAGAGTGAGACAAAAGCATTCATCAAATGTATGCAGGATTTCCCTATTACTACCCCAGCGCAGCGATGGGAATGCGGATGTTATTGATCGCTACTGCAATGCAAGAAAGTGATGATATAGTGGGAAATAGTCATGTCGGTTGAATTGCTGAGACAACGGGGTGAAAGGACGGCACACGGTCAACAACATATGCCGAAAAAAACGACCTGTCAACGGTTTCTTGTAGGACAGCTGATTTAAAACTACGCCGTTTGAAAAAGATTTTGCGATTGTATATGCTGTAGTGCAGACTTGACAACTCGAGGATTTTTGCCTTTTCCAAATTAGATAAGAATTATAATTATAGACACACAGTTATTTATAAATTAGAATGAAATTCAAATTACAGCCACAAAGTTTTTTCCAAATAAGAGTAGAATTAGAATTATAGCTATACATTTAATATAAATTGGATTAAAATTGTATGTAGCCTATAGCTACACAGTTAGATTAAAATTAGAATTACTCAAATCTCGAAAACTTGGACATTGAATCGAGTTCATTATGTCAAATCATATGTCATTCTTATGAGCATGAGAATAACAAATGTCTGTATACAGCAAGATCACCTCGTTTCGCACTGTGCAGTACTCCTGTAGGATTTTCTGGAAAGGCCGAATTTAGATTAGAATTAAAATTAGAGCATAGAATCATTTCACAAATTAGATTAGAATTAGATTCAGAGCAGGTTATTAATTTCGCTCTAATTACCCCAATTAGACAACTAGAATTATCTAGGGGTGTCTTTGTGGATTTCAATGAAGATACAATGTACGTCAATTACTTCGTACTCCATTCGTGCTAATTCTTCTTCGTCAAGTATCGTTTGGACAAAAATATTGGGTTTTATGTATACCGCGGTACGATTCTGAGGTAGGTTCTATTTTCGTCTGCCAACTTTTTGGTGCCATACACACTCTCTTCACTAGGAGTGTGACTCATCTCATTTGAGACAGTAAAATTCGGGTGAAACAAATTTTTTTATACTATTTGGAATGATTGCATGCTCATTGCTCAATGAAATGCTCACGTATAATATAAACGAATGTTCGAGGAAATCACTATCATAAAGAATGTTGGGCTATACTTGGCATGGTTACAATCTCATGTGTAGACTTGCTAGGCTAGTTTGTACTTTCAGAAATGTCCTACAACCCATCTCATTGTCACACATCTGGTTAGAAGAGTTAAATTACCCAAGAGACCGCTATCTAGAGAGTCTTTGTTGTAGGTCGCTAATAGCGATTGTGCTTTCGCGAATATCATAGACTTTTGGGCGGATTTATTTGTTATTAGGAGGCATGGAATAACGAAAAAACACGCACGTTACAATACCCATACATCAGCACGAACACATGTATTTGACAACTTTCGTTGNACTTTCCTAGTCGCCTATCTGTACGTCGATGTCAGCGAAGGGGAGGCTTTTCGAGAACGCCATATGTCACCAGATGAGCGGCAGATGTCCATTTTACGAATCGCGTTATCCGCATTCGGCATTTTCTATTTGCAAAAGAGTTGTCGTCGATTTGCTGCNCANAAATTCATCGTCTGCAGCCGCATAGTTTATTGCAAGACTAAAGTTGGAATGATAGTTCGAAATGAAGTAGTAGGAAGCTTGCATTTAACACTAGGACGAGCCCAATCAGAATAGTCGCACATATGTTACAGTTTATTCACCGAGTAACACATGGAGATGTTTTCGTACAATTCACCGTTAGGCAATGTGGAATTAGAGGCAGTAAAATCAGACAGAAGTAATGCTTTGTGGTAGCGACGGGGTGAGTTTGATGATAGCATAAAGAAACCAAGATAAGATGGTGAGAGAAGCGTCATCGCAAAAAACCATCCCCGCAATAAATGGTCTCGACTGAGTGTATCGATAAGAAGCGTTCATGGCTGGTGGATAAATTGGAATCGCGTCTCGCGCATGGTAGAAGCATCAGGTCTCTTTTGAAGTATTCCAAAACTGATACAGATAAGAGTTTTTGTATCTCTCCGCGTTTTGTAGAATACTCCGGTTATGCTACTTAGTGACACTCTTCAAACAGCCCTTGACAATCATCGGATCTGAATATTCATTTAAACCCACTACATTCGACAATATTCAGGTCGAAAGTTTTGCGCTCTGTTTATGCAGTTTGTAGTCGTTGATTAGCATAATTTGCTCTGTATGTCAATGGCGGTCTATGAAACTAAAGGTTTCTGCGCAAAGGACAGCATCGAATTCACAGAACGAGGCTGCGGACGGATAAAATGGCGAATGAGCCGTGTACGTAGTTTTGCTGTTTTTGTTGGTATGAAATCATAACGGGAATCGGGTTAGCAAACTTCTGAAATCAAGACTCCGAATCATACAAGTGACGAAGCTTGAATTATAAGTTTTCCCGTTATTTCAAAGCAGGCATGCGGATATATTTGTTCGAAAATTCGAAAATGTAAAGTGATTTACCGCCGCATATACTTAAGTTTCTGCTATCAGCCTGTAGAACTTTCAGATTTACATCAAAGGCTCCTATATAAGTTTAGTTGTGGCTAAAAGCCGTTTTACACATAGTGGCGTATATAGGGCATTATAGATATAAAAGTATTTTGCAACCAAGTTTTCTGTTTCCCTGGGTTGTATGTTAAGCATTTCGTAAACATGATTATATTGTCAATGTGCCATATGTCTTCTTATTGAGGCCTGTAGAATATGCAAGTGAATTTCTACAAGTATAATTGCTCAAGGGATTAAAGTTGGACCACGTAAGTCTTTTAGTTCTGTTACGACCACAGCGTGGTTGGTCCCACATGCAGATATGCGTTTAATTGTCCATTTTAATGCTGTACAAAGAAATCGGTGTAAGCCTATAGTTACAATACATACGCATATAGCTGCCATGAGTGAAACTGCTCAGAAAACAGCCCTACCACCAAATGAATAACACTTTCTCAATACCCCAACATGTTAGCTATATCAGACTTTAGTTGCTATCCCGTGTTAAGTACTGCGTAACATTGAGTTTAGTCCTGAACTACTGTTGAACGCTTTGTGTACTACTTCAACTTGCAGCTGAATATAGAGAATTTTGGGAGGTAAAAATAATTATTGATAAATGATCATAATTTGCAATTGAAGCTCGGGTATATCCATGAGTGTGCTTCATTATACTTGTACGTACACATATCAAATAGAAGTACTGAGCATTTTTCGCAGCTATTCTGTTTTAAACATGCCATTATTAATTTCTTGTTTCATAATTCGTGAGATCCAATTACAAACCATAAAATCCGGTTCAAGCAGTATTAGTCATAGTTTTTAAGTCTAGAAAAACTTTATGAGCACCAACTTGAGGTCAATGCCAGTTACAGTGGGACTACGGTCTACGGTTTTAGCGAACGCCGTGGTGGCCAGCGCTTACAATACGAACGTGGAGTTGGATTGTCCAGACGAATATGGACTCCTGTCCTGTTACCAGCATCACCAGCAAGGGAATATATTCTCGGGTCAAACCCTGGTGCCGTACTCAAACTACGGCAAGAACGGCCCCTACGAACAGAGACAACAACGAATCGGTACGTGCGTGTCGAATGTAACTGACAACGATGATTTATGTGGCATGAGAAAGACGTTATCGCGATGCGAAATGCGAAACAGAGCTAGAAGAGGGAGTTCTTCCAGATCCGGCGAACAAAACGCATCCAACATCAGTCCGAGGAATGAAGTACGCGTAAAACCTCCTCCAGAAGACGAATGTATATCTATGAGCATGAATCACTGTGATCCGATGGTGATAGACAATCACAGCAGCTTACTACCACAAGATTCGTCAACGCAGTCCGTTTTTATGAACGATCAAATCCACGGAAGTTCGCTAGCAGAAGTTAGCTTGCCTCAGTCAGGAATTACGAGCTTCACAAGATCCTCACCGCGACCTGCTGGGTTTGAGGTTCCTACCCTTAAATCACCTTATCATTTGGAAACTTCTCCAGGAACTTGCGTAAACGAAACGTATTCCTCATCTAATCACTCTATTGGACTATCGAAGGCATCTTTCGGGATTCTACCAATCTCTAATACTACTGAGGCGGAACCAAGTTACACGACGCTGACTCCAATGCAGCCTTTGCTGACCGTGCAGAGCGCCCCGGAGAAATACGGCGCTCCTATGATTAATTTCTCTTCCTCGCAGGACGTGAACTTCACAGATCTAGCGAGCAGCTACCAAAAAATGACAGGCATGGGACAAAGTCTTCCACCGCTGTCGAACCAGATGTTAATGCAACATGGACTTCAACCTTCCACGACTTCGTCATCAGAAATCGAATGCTCCACGTCAACAGTGATGGGGGTACAGCAATACGCGAGACCTATAGCGCAATTTGGGATGTCAAATCCGTACGACAGTCAAGTTTTTGATCACAGTATCGAACATTTAACCGGCGGGCCGCTGTCTATGTCCATGCTGGCCCAGCGTACATCAGGATTTGGTAATCATTTTCACCAGAGCTCGAGAGGACATGCGACGGTCCACATGCGGGACGTGAAGCCGACCATCTGCCACGATCGCAACTCCTTATCCAAAATGAGCGCAGGAAATAATCTCCAGGATCAAACGGACGAGATAGACACGGTCATGGTATCCAGTCAAATCACGCATGATTTGAAAAAGTACAGTATTCCGCAAGCTGTCTTCGCTCGAAAGATTCTGGGTCGCAGTCAAGGCACCCTGTCGGACCTCTTGCGGAATCCAAAGCCGTGGTCGAAACTGAAAAGTGGACGAGAAACGTTCCGGAGAATGCGCAATTGGTTGCTGGAGCCAGAACGGCAGAGGACGGACGATCTACGAGGAGCGGGTAAGATCCGCGCTCAACATTTTGGTGGGTCTTTGTCATTTCCATGGTTCGTCCTTATGGGCAGGTGTGATGAACAGCTTCGAATTGGACACAAACTAGAACTAAATTATCGGCTCGCCGATCATATCGAATCGATATTACACTTTAATATAATAATCGGTATCGGGCATTACAGGTAATATCGGTCATATTCGTGACGTCAAAGTTTGGTAGTAGAGAGTCAGACACTTTCATCTACGACTGATGGACTGCGAATATTGATCTATTTCTTATGGATTACGGAAAGGAGTGGTTAAAGTAGTCAACGTTTGTACTCAAGTAGATGTAACGTCCTAAATTTACACTCAAGCACAAGTTGAAGTGGTAGAAAAGTAACTATAGTCTTGCACTAATTTTACCTTAAAAACTGTAAACTGTAGAATAGAAATATTTGCGTTTTAAATTATAACCCTTATAGTAATTAGTGCAAGCAGGCAATATGTACTTGAGTACTCTGAAAAACTACAAGTAGGATCCTCCATTACTGAACACCTCTTCTTACAAGCGCCCAGATGCAACCCATCTGGTTTATTTCATCCCCAAACACAGCAATGGCTGTAAAGATGTTCAAATAAATGCTATCAAATTTTGGGAATGCGCCTTAAGCTTGATCCCATATTTTTGTAATATCGGCTTAATAGATCGGATATTGTCGGTATCGGTTCAAAATTTCGACTGTTGCAAAACCATACCGCAGACTGCGTTCCCTCCAATAAAATTTANGGAGCTACATAGCGACTAGCGCCGGACACAAAGATTCGAGCCCTCAAACCCGTGCTGAGTATCACTTGTAACGATTCGCGCCGATTAGTGAGAGTATCACAAATATACGCATTCACATCAACAGTTCAGTTTCAATAGTGTATTTCAACCATTGGACCCCTAAAACTTTGGCTAGTCGTGGTTCGGTATCGAAAAACATGTAGCGCAAGACTACGAATATTCATGGGACGACATTTCAGTCAAGTAATGATCGAGCCTCACAATGGTAACAAATCGCTACGAAACAGCATGGTGTTGAAATATGAAATTATGTTGACATCATATTCTTGTTGTCGCATAAAAAGATATAAATTTGAACCTTTTAAGTTATGATTATTGTTACTACGTCATAACAGATGAAACTCGAATACTCGAAGCGACTCGAAATCGGATCGCAAAGATATTCGATTTCGCCCACCCCTAATAGTGATACAGATTGTTAAAGTTGGAAAGCATAGCCACTGCGCTTCGCTTCTTGCATTCCTTTTCGTCGCAGTGTGTTTCATTCCCAAAAAAATCGATATTTCAGAGAGCGCATGCACCGCTATTAGACAGCGAAGGCTACGCGGACATTTCTCTGTTCAGAAAACGCTCTCACGGTGTTACGCGTAGCCCGTTTTAATTACATCTTGGTCTCACGAGCACGGTTGCGTATTTCGAGGCATAATGTAATAGGAACAAGAAGCGAGGTTTGGAATGAGCACATAATACGGTCGTGTGTTGTACGGACAATAAATATTCGGATGCCAGACCGCGCAAATCTAAACCCATATACGTAATATAGCGGCGATATTAACTAAATAGTCTGTATAGCGTTTGGTATGGTCCGGTATGCCAGGTGAAATTCCGCCGTCTGGTACGCGATAGATCGTGCGAGCTATTGAAATAAGAATACATATCATTCAATAGGCTGCCGGAATTGTTTTAAACAAATCTACGGGTATAGTGACAATCTGTGACGCGATAGCGTCTAATATTATTTTTGTTTTCACGTGTGACGATAGGTCGGCCGTTCTAGTTGATCACAAAGCACCAGCTGTTACTGATGTCACGCGCACTCATTTTGCTTGTCGAGTGCTTTGCGCTACGCAAATAAGCACCCGTACATCTTCCACGTTGGTCGTACTAAAAGCTATCGACGAGGGTTTAATGGGAAATCGCGATGAGAGGTTTATGCTCGTCTTCTCTGCGAATACAACTAACCTTGTGTAATATCGCAGAGTAGCAGATAACATCGTTTAGCGAAAAACTATGATTTGAGACCTTATGGTTTTTTTAAGATAGAGGCAGGGTTGCATCGACGTGGAACCCCAAAAAAGACAACCAAAAATTAGATTAACGACAAAATAACTTTTTCATTATACAATTGAGTAATATATTCGTATTGTAATATTAAATATTTTCGGCTGACACTAGTCTGGGGTTATGGTCGGCAACGTTTTTAGATATACTTTGTTTTTGCATTTAAACTAGCCGTGTGATATCACATTACATACTTTTTGCCCAAAAAAATCTCCTCAAGAAAGTTCTCACTGACTTGAATTGTGACACGTTTTGCATTTTGGGGTATTTATGTAATGTGAAACAACGATATTTCAAGTGGCCAACAGATTAACGACATAATTGCAGATATTGTGTGGGAAAGACTTGCCCTTAAAGCGTCTTTTGATGACTTTACATTTCCTCTCAAAATTGTCACGAAAAAGATTTTTACACTTGCTCATTTCAACTTTTCGGGTTAATATATTGATCCCTAAAAGAAGCAAAAACTATATGCGCAATTTGATCCAGATAAGGTCATTCATCATTTTAAATCCAGAGGCATTTCTTCGCGGTTAGGGCGAGTTTATTACGCCACCATAACACAAATCGAATTACTTGAAACGTAACATATCAAGCCTAACAACTGTGCACTTCTCATTGATGATGGTATAAAATAGTAGGGTAAAAGCATAGTATTCACGGTCTCATGGATCAAAATAAGAACTTAACTCAAGGACACAAGTCAAAATCAGATAATTCGAGAAATCAGGACTAAGTAGTTTTATGATATCGCCCTTCCAAATGATGACAAATCCGAGAGATAAGGACAGTACGGCAACCCTGGATACATGTGAATGGATGTGGTTGAGTCCATCTGTTTGGTCACCTTGCTGTCATGTAAGCGGCGTCCATTCGTTGTATATTTCTTACTGCGTTACAGTGCGTACGCGAAGCCCAGAATCGCCAGGGAACGCTTAAATCTGCCGTACCTGCGATCGCTATTGATTTGTGCGTTATCGATTAGCTCACGAACGTCCCTCAGAGTCAGTATTACGTCCTGCNTTGCAGAAGGGGCAGCGATGCCAAACTTGTACTTTTGACAAACTGATAGCAATAAAAACTAATCCACATAGGTTCGCCGCAATTACAATCAAGCATTCTGTTGCGATGCAGATTCAATTTGNCAAACGCCACTTGTCAAAATGTCACTGCAAAACAATACAAGTGTTGTTGTTTCCAGACAAAAAAGTGCAACTATATTGCAAAACAACGCTTCGCAAATTGTGGGTCACAAATTTTGCGGTCGCGATGCCAATATGCGTTACTAATCAGAATGCAACCGAGATTCAATCCGTTGTATGCAGAGTTGGAAGCTAGAAAAATTTCAGCTAGAACTAGAATTATCTAGTGTTCCAAGTAGACGACTATACGTACGTTGGACGTATATAACGCTGGCCACAATGATTTAAATCGTTTATTGAGAGAAAATTCTTCTGAGTACCGACATGTCACGCGCATGTCCCCTAACAGCTGTATCATCAACTCAAATTATAGTTTCGATACTTCCTGGAAGCCCTGAAAATGCATAGGTCGTATCATAACCTCCCAATACACTTAGCATAACATGGCGCACGTTAGTGGAAATGACATATCTGTGACGTCATCATCACCCCACAGCATTGACATAGAGTGCAATGAAATAGGCGTGGTCGAAAATATAGATGTGGAAATGGCATTCTTTTTCTTGTGCTCGCATAAAAGGTATATGTTTGAACTTTCCACGTCATTCAAATAATCGACATTGTCAACAAAGTACACATGTCATCACAAAACCGTTTCTTTCTGACGTTCTGCGATGACTCTAGAGCACGACCAATACGATATTACTGAGCCGACGCTCAAAATTCGATAACTTGCACCTCCCCAATAACCAGATTTCGTTAGGAGCCAAGTATTTCTACTTCTAATACTTCAAGTACATTTTACATACTTTCACTACTGCCTCAAGTGATTATGACTTACAATACTTCCACTTCTACTTGACAGTTTCTAGTTTTCCAGGCAAAACAAGGCGTAGAATACTTACTATTTTACTTACTTGGGAATATCTACCTCTACTTGTACTTGAGTAGAACCTTTGGACTTTATTTCTACTTCTAATTGAGTCCCAACGATGACTAATTTAACCACATGAATTAGAAGTAGTCTATGATGAAAACCACTTGAGTAAGTAGTGCGACTAGGCAAAATCTACTTGAAGTACTTCCGAAAGTAGAAGTAGTTCGGTAATGACCAACCTTGCTTGTAAGTCAGTTTTTGGTCTTGGTTTTGTCTACTCTTGAACCCGAGTGTGGCGAATTTCTCCCATGGGTCCACTCTGCTTATTTTATCATAACCAATCAGAGACGCGCACGTGATTTTTATTCTCTTCCCACACTCCCAATTTCGCACTGCCCCTCTCTCATTTCGTTGTGGACGCTCATATACAATTGTCCAGCACATGCGTCCACGAACAAGTATTTTCTCTTGTCGGATCGAATCTAAAATAAGAAGCCGATACTCCCATGAGACGGTGACTCGTAAAAAGCTCGTTAAAAACTAGCATCACGATAAAATCCAACAGTTAAAATAACCATTTGTATGTGCTGTACCAGAATTACTCGACTTTTTTCAGCGAAGGTCCCGTTAAATTTTTTTTAAATTTGCTTATAGTTCCGTTGAAAATCTCATGGAATAATATATAGTCATACGAATGTAACATAGTATAACTATACACGAAATCATGTTCATCAGTATTAGCAAAAGCTGGAAGATATATATATATATATATTTATAGTTCTAATTGAATATTATATCCATGTTGAAATGAGCCTAAATATTTTCGGCTGACACTCGTCAGGGGCAAT
>ATSW01009606.1:0-10691 GCA_000444245.1 Botryllus schlosseri
ATTAGAATTAGATTACTGGCATTTCGCTATAATTTAGTGAAATTAGACAACTAGAATTGTCTAGTTGTCCAAGTCTGCGGACAACACACATGGACAATATATCCATATTTCAATAAACAATATTTATTCCATCACCTCCTCTCCTTTTACTGATCCCTTGCCCCCTTATTCGATCCCAAATTTTAATGGCTTGTATTATGATGAGTTAAATTACTATATTCATCCCAACCAAATTTTAAATAACATTCGTTATTTTTGAATGCAAAGTATGGTCAGACAAGTTTACCCTGCCCAGTGCCCATAGGGCCATAGCCATATCGATTACAGCCTGTCTTATACTGTTAAGTTTATTCTGTTAATATTTTCGCACGCTAAAGTCATTTTCTTTCTTTCAAGACCGAAAAACTAGCCATTTGATTGATTGATTAAATCAGTTTTGTCCAACAGTCTGATTTTGATATACTCTACGTTCGCAGACTATTGAGGCCTTCCAGCTATTGGAAACAGCATCGGACAATGTCATACAGCATATCTAATTTTGAAATTCCGAAAATAACCCAGACAACGCAAAGGTTATTACTTCTGCGTGGGTTGAAATTGGAATATTTGCTTGACAGGCCGTAATTCTTTCAACGCTGGTATTGCTTCNTTTCGATAGCGAAATTATCTCCTTTCACACGTCGCGATGTTTAATATAGTTTTGAGGATTTACGAGCCGTACACACGATTTCAATTGGGTCGAATCAATAATATCTCTCCGACAGAAGTGCTCTCGAAGAACTAGTTCAGCCTTAACAAACATAGCGTCGTTGCTAGCGAGGAGATATTTCTAGCTCCTTGGTATACTTTTATATAGCCTCGATAGTGTTGTCACCTGCGTAACAAAACTAATCAATTTTACGAAGTTAGAAAGCCCTTAATATAATCTTGTCGGTTAGTTGAGAACTTTACGTATTGTAAAACCAAAATCCAATTGAATGCTATACTCATATTGAAACAAAACCGAATACTTTTAGACTGATACTTGTCATGGGTAATCGCCAGCAAAAATTGGAAGGAACACTGTATTGTATATCAACCCTTTAAGAGTGTCAGCCAAAAACACCGGGTTTATTTCAATATGAATGTATTATTCAAATGTTTATTAAAGTTCTGCACCTCCAAGGAGCTCTTCAAAACCAAAATCGCAGCTCACGGCATCGTGAATAACGGTAATATTGAGTCTTTATTCTGAATTTATCAACATTTTAAGCGATTCAAACACTTGTGACATCATTGCCGCCATATACTGACCGAGAGTCGGGATAAAAATGAGTTGATACGTACAGAAACAAATAAAAATGAAGCATATCCGTATCATTGTTAGAGTAAACTACTTGAATCCCACTCGCCCCAATAAAAAATAACTCGGTTTGATGACCCTCCGGCTATAAGTGGGTTTGCGAAAGTACTTGAGCG
Source organism: Botryllus schlosseri (assembly GCA_000444245.1). NCBI lineage: Eukaryota > Metazoa > Chordata > Ascidiacea > Stolidobranchia > Styelidae > Botryllus > Botryllus schlosseri. Next base: position 1,459 of record ATSW01009606.1, read on the forward strand.
CTGTTAACAATGTTGCCTTTCCGAAATCAGTGCTTGCGCTGAGATCAAATCAAATGAAACCGATTCGGGCCGTTTTAGTTGACAATTCTAATAATGAATGAACCATAGGGCCTACGAAACTTGCATGGTAGTCCCCGAATGTACATCACAAAGCTATTATCGTGGTGTCCATGGCCTTATTAGACGAAGAGTGCCGCTGATGTTTTGTGCCATAATTGTATTTATAACCCCCGTTGATTCTCCAGTTCTTTATGTATTTCATAGGGAAAACAATTCAAATTTATTACTGCAATTTCAAAAGTTTACTTCAATCCCAACATTTCCTTATGGAGCAGGTGGGTTTCCCAGCTTGTGTGTGTGTGTTCACTAGTTTCATCGCGAATAAAGATAATCATAATTAAAAAAATATACGTTAGTGAGTCATATCTTAGGAAGGAAATCAGGCACTACATTCCAATAATTCATTCAAAAAGAACCAACAGTATGTGTGGACGTAAAATCGCGACTATAGCAAGACACTATAACGGTACAAGGGTGTGGGGGTGGTCTCGCATGGCACAGAGACATACGAAATGCCTTGATTTTGGATAGAAAAACCTGCGCGATATAAGGTTCTCACCAAACCAAGCGTCTAAAAGCTTACAATCTCGCACCCATAAATGCCTTCCCGCCTCTACGAAACCAATTACGCAGCGCACAATGACGATATCAGCAGACAGAAATACATACTACTCCAGTTATCAGATAAAAGTGGGTCACAGCACATACAGTCAGAGCTACCCCGAACAAATTTAGCACAAAATCAGCGTTATACTGTGATGGATGGAGACAGCGGCCAATGAGATCGATTGTCCTTTAGTTATAAGAAAACATAAACAGAGCGGTCCACTGGATTTCCATCTTAGCGCAGGGTTAAGCGCGAGATATACGCAGTTGGAGAGCTAGGTCGCAACGTGTGGCTGCTGTCACTGCTCGCTGCTCTAATAACGCCACTAACTGGGATTGTTGCCGCATGTAGGCGCAGACAACCGCATTTACAGAGAACTAAAGAATCGCGCCAAGCTATACACGAAGTCATTTCAGGAGGTACGCTGTAAATCCATTTCTTTTTAAGTAAAATTACAGGTTTCACAAGTCGTTAAAGTATTTTTTCTGGTGTAAGAACCAAGAAACGTCTTCGTTGAATGCATTAGGCAAATACGTTAAGCGTTATGTGACTCAATCGCACCCCGCCCGGGTCAGCTTAAGAAACAATTGCAGCCATCGTACTAAATTTTGCATTGTTAGAGTGTGTTATTCATAATCAGGAGAGGATTGGGTCGTGGGCCGCATTTATTTCGAAATTTCCGGGCCGACTTATTTGCTAATCCGCCCAAATGAATCATCCGGTATATATTTGGAGTAAAGTTGGGTGTTTCGTTAATCTGTTGGTACGCAACAAAATCGTAGAACCTCGATGTGGTACGCGGCAAGAAAAGGGTTACGAACCACTGTTATAGAGTCATAAGACCCTCAGAAAATCAGTTTTCCACTCTACTTGATTTACCCCGCTATGGTGGAAATCTAATAAATAGGACTGTTTTCCACCCATGGATTTGTATACTGTATACACTGCGAAAAGAGTGTATTCACATATACACCCTAAGGGAAGAAAAGAGTTGGTACACGGGAACATGACAGAACCAGAATTGTATCACGGTCATAAATCCTTCTTATATACGCTCCTATTTGCAAGCATAATTTGGATTAATGCTGTACTCGATTTATACCGCGGTATAAGTGTGAGGTAGGCTCGGGGTCTCGTGTACTGTAAACTGTACAGTGTCTAGTCATACCCGTATATCAGGGGTGGTTACTCTACGCAATCTTTTCGCTGAGAGTGTTTTGTCGACATTCAAAATATGTACTTCCATGCCATCACATCCACCTATGTCTATGATGACTTGTCGCCAAAAATATTTTGCCGCGCAAACGTCATCCGGTGAATATAAAGAAACGGCATCTACATCATCACAAGCTGATATACTTTGGAAATCCATAACATTTTGATATGTAAACCGCATTTTCTCTGGGATCGAGTCTCACGAGGGCCCGTGTAGCTCTCGACTGTAAAGTCAGACCCTACTCGACGCCTCCTGCTCCCACTACACTACAATTAGTCACAGCACTCCAATGATATGGAGTGCTTTACATCATACCGTCAGCGCAGCCGCGCACATTACGTATACGGTCGCTTTTCGGCAAAAATTGGCGCGGAAATGGTTATCATTAAAGTTGGCCGTAATGATTCCAGTACTCAAACCGAATCTAGTATTTATTGTAATGATTCGTGTCGATTGGTGTGGGAAGATTTTTCAGGTGTTGCAATCATACGCTCAATGCCANTATGAGGTAATTTATCAACGAGAATTATAGTTTCTATATTATTTTAACACCTAGGAAGTCCTGATATCTCGATTGCCCGTATCTCAGCATGCAAAACATGTAGTATAAAGCGATGCACGTTACTGGAAATGGTATATCTGTAAAGTCTTTATCAGCCCACAGCATTGTCACAAAGTGCAATGAAATGGGTGGTCGGAAAAATGCCGAGTTATCTTTAATGTAATGCAGAACTGGCACTTTTTTCTTTGTGATCGTGTAAAAGGTACACATTTGAGCTTTGCACCTCATTCACACGTTGATGACATAATACTCGAATACTTGACTCGATTCGAACCTAATGGTTGATTCAGAATCGAATGACTACCAGCACTGGTTATCACACTGATTCGTTTAAGGCTCCTGGCGTGTCAGTCGGAGAAAAACGTTTCTCAGGCTCGGCTGCAGAGTGCATGAGCGTATCCCACGACCTCAAGATCGAATTCTTCGCTGGTTACTTCAACTTGAGCGAGTTTTGTCGTCCAATTTTAGTGTCTCGAGATCGCTGTCTCAGTGAGAGGCCGTTTTGGAATTCGATCAAAGAATTATGAAACGCAGCGTGTCGATTCGATGAGAGAGTATGCCGCGATATTACGACGTAAATTTCGTGACTGCTCATCATCTCCTAAGTGGGTCTCGGCAAAATCGAGTGTCTTGGTGATTCGAGCCGAGTCGACTTCGTGATTACAACCTATTAAGCCCGGCATATTATGTGCATAAGAGTCGTTCAAAAATAACTTTTTTCTTCAAATTTTACCGGAAATTCGATAAAATTGTTATGTTGACCGAAGAAAAACGCTGCACGCCAAATTTCACTCAATTCCAACCAGTAGAAGCGAAGCTATTAAAGTTAGAAAATTATATATTTATTAATAATACTGACTGTCAACCCCGTATACTTGCCCAGTCCGTGTTTTTGAACAGCCCTAATGCACACCTCCAGGCACTATCATAGTACTATGGGACTCGTATTTTTTAAGATCGAGTACGATTTTGTGTATCCTACATTCTCAACAAGCCTTGATACGTGACCATGACAAACGCGTCAAAGCGTCCTCTATAGACACACACCTGATTCACCCATCTCAAATAGATTCTTCGTTCAATATCCGGCGGAGCCTACTAGAATAAACATGCCTTTCTTTAGTTGATTAATCCGCATTCGAATTCGTACCGTTACTTGTGACTTATCGCATAGCGCCCTTGTTATANTNTTAACAGAGTGCGCACGGCTACATGTACAATACATTTTCATAATTGAGAGGCGTATTACCGGCGAGAGGTAACCGCGTGGAGTTAGGCCGTAGCGGCGAACTGTTTGCTTATTATGATGGATGCCGGGTCGGCGCGTTTTAAGATAGTTTCGCGATAAAAGACGTATTCTATTTTAGCGTATTTGTCAGTATTTTGATGTATCCACGCGAAAATCCACCCCAGATTAGTCATAAATATCAATTTACTTTGCACGTGACACAGGTGTTTCGGACGTGTAATTTTGAAACGAGATGTCGCCCGTCGTGCTAACTCGCGCTCGCATTGCGTTCAGGCGTATGAGAAATAATAATTTCTGAAATTCCATGCTTTAATTTCAAATCTANTNTAATTACTGATTTTCCTGAAAATGCTACAGCAGAACTGTATCACGGGAAACGAGACAGACTTGCATGGTGGACATTGACCTTTGCCGTTGTCATGCTTATTAGAATGAATTGAAATTTGATATGAATTGAACTTGATTTTTGCTGTGTTTCTTTATTATAATTCGGGATTTAATGCAATTTTCAAGTTTTTGCGAATTCAATTATTCTAATTCTAATATAGCTTGGAAAAAATAACTCGGTACGTATAGCTATAATTCTAATTCGAATCTAATTTGGAAGAGNTGAGCATTTTATATTTTTTCAAGTATAACTCTTCACTCATGATGTGACAGCTTAACGAGCGGTTAACTATTTTAGCATCACAATGTCACATGTCGATTTGTCCAGTGCCTCTCAGTGATTCTCGCAAAAGAAATGACCATTATTGTTTTTCCAATAATGGTAAAATCTGAAACAGTAAATCGGGAATGAAAGAAGCAGCGATCGATAATCTGAACTCTTTCGAGTAAAATAATCAATGACATATCAAAAATAAATTATTTATCTTCACCCCAAAACTCGCCCATGCGAATTTGTTTGTTTTGCTTGCTCCTTTTATTGCGCGATCGTGTTTCGGTGTCAGGTTCGGCATTAGGAATGCAAAATAATCGCAATTTAAGGTGCACGCTCTCGCCCGACTGTCTGTCTTCTGTAATGTATACCTTTACTGCGAAAGGTATTTGGGGTATACGGGCCTAGCGCAATCGATTAATAGTATATTAAGTTCTTCAATCTATTTGAGTAATCCATTTCAAAAAGTGTGTCATTCCAATTATATTTAATTAAGCATCTGATAAGAAAACATATTTGGAAACAGTGCTACTGTGTGTCAACGTAGCAAAAATTACCGTTTGATCACAATGCAGTGAATTGCGTAACGCTACAGTACCAAACAATTTATGTAATAGCTTCTTGGAGGTACGTAACCTCAATATACAATTGAATAGTATCCATATGGAAATGAATCCGAATATTTTTGGCTGACAGGCTGTAACTCGTCAGGGGTAATCGTCAGAAACTGGTAAAAGAATTGGAAAGAACATTGTATATCAACACGGGTTTATTTCAATGCGAATATATTATTCAAATGTTTTTGTAATGTTACAACACTAATAAAATCGATATGTGTCTGTAATTGGGGTTGCATTTAAAACAGAAATCGATAAAACAAACATGTTTAAAACATGTTTTTATTAGCCATGACGTCACGGATATTTAAATGTGACGTCACCGTGAATGACACTGACAATTGAAAATATAGTGTGAATACGGTTTCTTTGTCGACAAAGGCTTCCGATCCCCGTCTTAAACGGAGCAAAAAATATCTTTGAGCAGTAATACAGTGTGATGCAGCATTTTTACGGCCGGTGATCATCATCATCCGAACATCCATTTCGTACCAATGTTCGTTATCTACGTCCTACATCGGTTGAACCGACGACGATATCGAGGGTTCCAACCATTCCATAAACGTTAAGTCGACTATATCGGGTGCAAATCGTCCGTAGGCTCATAGTACGTGTTTTTTTTTTAATTGTTTTAAAACACCAGGTTTTTTACGTGCAACCTTATTTGTAATGGTGTATCTAATAAATTGTTACTGCCATATACATAAATACTTATTTCGCAATGACTATTTTGATGACAGGACCCGAGATACTGACACGAAATCTTTCAAAAACTAGACGTTGTCAAAGTAGTCTGTAACGAAGTACTTCAAGTTGAGTTTGGTTACTCTCACAATGACCATATATCGCAAAATGTTACAGGGATCAGGAGAATGTATTAGGATCGCATATACAACACAGGGAACCACAAGCTTCGAGTGTCGTGGTTTTGAGCCGATCACGAGTGCTAGGGCACAGTAAGCTTGAGTATAGTCAATGTTGTCAATGTCAATTTGATTTCACACGCGAAGAGTGTTCGCACTTCGGTTGAAGAACAAGACTTGGGCGCAGTTATTTGTTTACAGTTCTTCACACAACCCTCGACTAGGGAGGTCGATTGATTGGCCAAATGGTCATACGAGCTGCTAAGATAGTGTTACATGCGTCAAGCAAACCCTTCCTTGTGAGTTGCACAACTAACATATTTCAGCTTCTGTAACTTAGATTAAAATAAAAGGGTTCTTTTTCATATTACATTAGAATTAGAGCGATCGAATTTTTGAGACCTTGAAATTGAATTCAATTCTGAATTTGAAATATATACCACAACAATCGAGTGCAGTTCATATCAAATCATTCTCATAAGAAGCCGGATGTCAAAGGTCTGCACAGCAAGCTTGACTCGTTTCGCACTATACAGATCTCCAGTAGCATTTTCATGAGAACCAAAAATTAGACGAGAATTAAAATTAAAGCATAACAACATAGAACAAATTAGATTAGAATTACATTACCGGCATTTGCTTCTAATTAGTCTAATTACTAGGGTTGTGGGTGGGTTACCATATTTTGGTATCGGAAAAAGAGGACACTTTTTTCAAATAATAACAGTTAGTTTACCGTAATTGAAAACAGCTGATTTTGAAATATTCACTGAAAAAAGGTCATCACTTTGACTGGGCTCCCGGATTGCCCACTATTTATCGATACTTGTCTGGTGTTGACTGAAAATAAACGCCATATTTTTACTCCCGCGTCACCCGTGGTCTATCTTTTAGGCCAAAATTAACGTCTTCAGTGGTCATTTTGGACATTTTAGGCTAAAAAGGATGACATTTTGGCGAAGGAAGGACATTTCTTCTAAACGGAGGACAAATCCGCCTAAAGAAGGACGTACGGTAGCCCCACTAGCTACAGAACTGCTGTCACGAATACAAGACTGCATACATAATTAGGAATATCTCGATTATTCCGCCACAGAAAAGACAAGGCGACGGCTTGTTAGAACGCAAAACAAACACGCCTATTACATCACATAGACTCTACTGAGATACTAGAAGTTAAATTCTAATAATACATCTATTGACTGCGCATGATTCGTTATAATCCTGATGACAAAACGCCTTTTAGCGGTTCTGCTTGTAGCGTATTGCTGCGAAATGTTTATCGGCGTCAATCCAGCATGATTTCACCCGGATCAAATCTGATTACATGAGCGTTAAAACTCGAAAATCTCAAATCTTAGGACTACATATCCGCTAACTGCACACAGTTGTCACGAATAAACAGTTGACAGAAAATCTAATGCTTCCTGAGAAAGGTCCAACAGTGAAGCGCGGTAGGTCCTGTCTTCGTAATGTGAGTATATTATTCAAGCGTATTAGAAGATTCTGTACTTTTTGTGATGTGCAATGCGACGTAAGTCATCCCATGTATTAATAGAATGGTATTTTATTGAGACAAGACATATCGTGTCCACGCCTGTCCAAAACTAACTGCAATTGGCCGTGCGAGTCATGCGTGTCGCTGATGGATGCTGTCTATCTCACAAGCTGAGTTGATGCGAGGTACTTTGAGCTAGTCATTGGGGAATTCGTTGCAGCGCATTATCGATACATGAAAATGCATGGTAGTCTGATGATATGATACAGAAATTCACTCAATCTGCTATTATCTACTAAAACACTTCCGCTACCCCGTTTCTGGAAATGATCAGAGCTAAAGATAAGCTTGCATAATGTATTCATATTGAAATAAACCCGAATATTTTCGGCTGGGACTCGTCAGGAGTAATCGTCAACAGATGGGCAACTAAATAATTCTAGTTGTCTAAATAGACTAATTAGAGCAAAATGCCGGTAATCTAATTCTAATGTAATATGTGAAATGTTTCTATAGTGTCTAATTTTAATTCTAATATAATTTCCGATTTTCCTGTAGATGCTACATGAGAACTGTATAGTGCGAAACGAGCCAAGCTTGCTGTACAGACAGCTGCTACGATTTGATATTAACGTATCTTGATTCGATGTCTAAGGTACAGAACTTCAACAATTGGATAATATAGTCGGGTTTGTTTCAACATTAATATATGCAACAGCTATATACTGGGGTTTTGTACGTCCAAGAGTTTCTGAAATATGAACACATGAACAGTAGCGAGCATTCGCATTTCAAAGGTTTCTTCAAGATGACAAAAACACGGGCCTAGGAAGGGAAGACACAAATATAGGAAATGGTTTATCAGAGAAGCCAAGCTAAACACTGATGACGCGATCTAGCATAGCCACGTGACCATACAAATCACAGTAATCAACGCGATGCTACTTCCCGTTCTCGCGGCGTATAGGCATCATCATCCCCGACTAATTTGAAACAGATTATCTACGCCGCACTGAAATAGCAACCAGGGCCGATGCTGTTTGAGTTCATGAGCGACTTGAACGTGAGGACCAAGTAGACAACATGGAATCAATCAGTTTTGAGATATTTTGAACTTGGTTGAGCGTCTGCAACGGAGGCAGATGATATCAAGGCTATTCGGAAACCATATCTTCGAAACTATGGCATAAAGCACTGATATCGATAAATTCAGAGCCCCGAACCACACGCATCATAGCTCCGACACCTGAAAAAGCCACATGGCATCCGGTTTTGCGCGGAAAGAGCGCGCCAATTACGCGTAAATATTGTAATTTCCGATGGGCCGCAGCGGTAAATTAGTACGCTGCGAGATTCGGGCGAATCGCTACTAATTGATTATACATTCGTTGGTGTAATTGTCGGTCTCACTGACGTATGATTGGTGGGAGTCCCACGTCTTTTTCGAGCGAATTAGAATAATGAAAGGCAACGGGAAAACGGCCGTTTACACCGCGCTGCATATTTGCGTGTTGCCATATTGTCAATCGTCTGGGACCTCACCCACAAAGAAATTATGGTGATTACGATATCCTGAATACAGTATGAATGATGTTACATCGTCCTGCGACTGGTAGACGAGGAATATTGACATATTTCTTATAACTTGCAGGTGTCCAGATCTATAGCCTTTCTAATTGCTAGTATTACACGCCCAAGCATGCCAATGGACATAAAGCTGCTCAAATAAATGCTCTAAAGTTTTGGAAGTGCACCTTAATCTAGATAACATGTATTTTGAATATGGGCGTAATCTATCAGGGCTGAAAAGAGATCGTTTTTTTCGGTGTTGCCTCAAAAATCCGATATCGGTCTCGACGGTCTGGCTCTAATATATACCCATTACCCATGTGCATTGTGCAAT
>ATSW01009607.1:0-15331 GCA_000444245.1 Botryllus schlosseri
CTTCATAGCATGAAACGGCAACGTAATTGCTAATCCCATAGATGACGACCCGAGCGCTCAAATTTATTAATGTTGATATTATTCGAAAGCCACAGTCACGCTGATTCTGATAATATACATTAAATTTTCATCAAGGCAATAGAACCACCCCGAAATAGCCTTCAAAGTCTGAAAATTGGCATTGTTTTAAACAATCGCAACGACGCAGCACAATGACCATAACAATGGTCCTTGCGTGGTTGCGATTGCCCTGAAGTCGTTACAGTCAAAACTAATAACTGAACAAATAAATGTAAATTAACTGTACGACCGATGACAGTGCTCGAGACTACTAGACCTTTATCTGATATATATGGAAACATGCCACAACATTTTCGTCTCTTGTCCCTTTATATTATCTCTGTTGCATATCATTCAGTGTGCATTGTGTGCAATGTGCATGTGCAATTTTGCATGCATCTTATTTACATGTTGTAGGAAGCGGTTTGTGACCAATGACCATATCAGACTCCGTCACGATAGGCCTACGTGTCGTTCCAATGAATATTGGTACCCTGATGCAACATGTTTTTCGACGGTGAGACTTGACTAAACGAGGTTTCGAGACTATACAGCGGTGAAAATGAAATAATTTTCGTGTAGAGACATATTTATGTATATATATTCGTTAGTCTTCTTTAAATCTGACCCTCGCTGTGACTCGAATTCGTGTATACTCAAAGTTAGAGAGTTTGATAACTCACAATGTCAGCCGTTGCCTCCTTTGCCAAGAGCAATGCAGACAAAATCACCCAAACACATCTGTTTACTGAGTGGGTTAGCTCATCTAACTAGGACAATGGCTTTCATGGAAAACATGGGTCCTCTAAAGACCGAATTGCTGTGTTTTCGTTATGGAGCCGATCAGAAATCGCAACCGTCTGTGCTTCCATTGGTCATGACGGGATCCTTGATGCATCAAGATAGTCGAGTACAAAGGCACGAATGCGTGAAACAGCTTTAGACCTTTCCTTTCCGGGGTGTCCAAGTAATTCGAATGAACTCCCCGTGACTCATCCTAGGTCATGAACTAATCTTTGAAATCCACACTAACCCAGTTTAGAGGTCGATTGACGCTGATCCAACACGGCGATTAAAATAGCCACGTTACTTGAAGTTAGCCTACGGTCAAATCCCTTGGCGGGAGGCCGACCAGTAGCATGATTGAAAACAATTAATATCAATATCGCTGTATGTTGCACAACCTTTCCACGGGACAGTACACAGGAACAAGATATAATCACCAAACCACAAAAGTAAAGGATTTCGATATCGGGGTATCTGTGACGCAGTATCAGGCTGCTGTGTTGATCACTCGACATCACAAGTTTCAGAACCAAACCGCGGCATATTGGCATACAAAAATATATCTTATCCAGCTACACCCACAGTTTTGACGAAATTTTGTCGTGAGTGCAGTAGCTTTGTACCCTATCGTATGACGCTATTGGATACGTCGCAATGAATTGTCATGACATGGATGACAGGAGACATACTCGAACATTTATAGCATTTTATTATGACTTTTATCATAGGTAAAAACTTGATAGTGGCGATTAGGATGTTCCTATAACTTGTATCATTCTTGATGACCTGATAAGTAACCCATACCACAAGCGGCCATGAGCATGTTGCAATATCCCTTATCTGATATTTGAGCTTGATTTTACATTTTTATAATAGATGAGATGACGTTTTTGAGCTATGCGATCATTCTGCCTCATCTCCACTCAAGTTAATTCGGTACTTAAGGCTATTTCAGACTTGATACACACCGTGGCCAATCAGGTGGTCACGCGCAACTAGGCCAGCGGACCAATCATCTAATCCATTGGTTCCCATACCTTTTTCAGCTAGTGACGCGTTAGAACTGTTGCAGCACACTTACCAGATGAGAAAAAAATCATTTGTTATGGCGATGAATGTGCTTATTTATGCGAACATATATACTAATGGTACAAGGTTACATAGTATAAAATATACCCACCTTTTGTTGTCAATTTCAAGTTGTCCCTCGTTTACAGTTTTTTTTTAATTTCACTTAAAACTTAATAGTCATGCTCAGTGGTCACATATCCATGAATATGCAAATCGAGTTAAAATTTTGATTGCTTCGGCACCGATCATGATATAGGCTGAAACAGTGCTTTAAAATCGGGTCGTTCCATAAATCAATGAGCTTTTCTTGCTTCCAATCGGATAAACTACCCATCTAAAATTGTTATCAGCAAATTTTGAGAAGTAACGCTACACTATACTCTATCGCAACTGCCATAGTCGGTTCTATCGCCGTATGTGCTTGTTTAAGAGCTATTGCAGCTGTTAAAGTATTTTTAAGTCGCACATGCTTGTCTGAATGCCCGATTTTAAGTATTTATACAGTTCTTTTCCAAAATTCCAAACGATTGGTCGCGCACCTGAGAATCTGTGTAATATGGAGAATTTCAACGACGCATTTGTAAGCAAGGAAAAGATACCACCAATATATAGTAAATATTAGCAAAACCCTGTCTAATTTTATATTTTGTACATTGTGACTATTTATGACTCTACTTCATTGCTAAGAACTTTGCATTGTGTCTGCAGCTAACCGCCCATGGCGATTATTGCAATTAACGAGTCCCGTGACAGTCCATTTCTGGTTTGTGTGATTTCCTGCAGCTATTGATTTCCAACAACACAACACACATAACACTCTTGAACGCAGTATCTACGGTTGCAGCGCCCTCCGTTAAACTTCGACGTGGCAAACTGCATACGAGTATTCGGTCTTACCTTCCCCTGAGATTGCTTCGTCCTCCATTTTTGTCATTTCGATTTCCCATGCGGGCCTTTCTCTGCTCTCGTGTTTCAGAATGTTGCCTTTCTTCGTATATAGCGATCGGCGTCTTCTACCAGGAATTCAGGTAAAAATTATGCTTGAAAATCCCATAATAATAGCCTAAATCTTACAGTTGTTTGGCTGAAATATCACGAACGTGCGATTAATTAGTTTCCCGAGTACTTAGATTGGAAATTCTCATTTTGATTGCCTTGGAAGTATGCTGCGTACCTCACGTTTACTGCGAGCATGTAATCAGTAGATGCTAGAAACCCTACAAGTTTAATTGATGTCAATTCCTAACCCAGCATTCACTAGCACCTATTTTTGCTTCACCGTATGTTGTCGATATGCGTATTAGACAATGCGTAATCTGCTGGACTGTTGCTGGTGGATATACGGTATATTCGCGTCGCTCTGAGCGTCAATCTCTGCTCTGAATTCTCGCTGCCGGTTTGCAGCAGTAGCAGTAATATATCGTGTTTTCCTTCCTTGCATTATGATTATGTAGAATTGTACATGGCATAACTGATGTGAAGTCCCATCATTACTGTATCGAAGTGCTCTTTAGGCACAATCGCAGAGCTCAGCAACATATTCGATTGTGGAATTCTGATAGCAGAGCCTCTAAAGAAATGTTCATTCTTCATGGTGGCGTGGTATTGGTTTGTTCGGGCTTATTTTTAGAACAAAATAAAAGAGCACGAGAAAGGCACCTTGAAATGATAGCATTTTGACGTAATTACTGGTTTCTAATAGTATCATCTAGTTTGATTCCGTGATACTTCCTCGGTATTTATCTACAAACCACAATTCAATGGCTCTTTATTTTACCGATTAATCCTGTTCGAAGATTTCATTTATTTGCGACAAGATATAGGATACAAGTTTATCGGACATACAAGTTGTCATACCCAATGTACCCAAGTTTACACAAGGATAGTGTACATTACCAGTTGGAATATTAATCTCAAGGACAGCTCTGCTATACCTGGCATCAAGCTGATTTACAGTTGCTATATTTATTGTGCTAGAAAGTTACAAATGCTTTCGTCTATTATAGTGTTAACTTGTTTGAAAATAAATAGTTTCACGCATCAGCGAAGTCTCAACTTTTCTGCCTCTTTCCTTTGCCGAATATGTTATTCTCGACCAATTTGACATTCAAATTCTCTCACTTTGAATTATATTCAGGCATTTAGGAATGCACAATTCGGTATTCAAAACCACGCAAACGAAAACATCAGCAATTGTTCAAATTTGGCAAAACTATATCTCAATATTTCGTGAAAGCTTAGTTAAATTACCGCGCTCCTTGCGACACTTGATAAGTAATTCTCGCATCTTCATTCTTCATGCGCGTCTGTTATAGTATATAGTATCAACATGCTTTCCTGCTGTGACACTGTTCTTGTAATTTAGATGACTGACCAATCTCGTCACAGCAGTCAAAGGGACGCACAAAATTATCGAAATATGTCGAAATATTTAATGATTACCGTAGGATAACCTGATAGTTGAATACGAATGCTTGCTGCGAGTGTACATTACACATCGAATGCGCGCCATTTTGTGCACACTGTGAACTTGCCTGCGAGCATGGTACTCGCGCTTAAAAGCTCTAACAGTGTAGCTAACGACAGAAAAAGCGATTTTGTCGTTAAGTCTGCTTCAGATTACGTATAGTGCACAATATGAAGTTCTAATTCTCATTCTCAAACCCACAGACATGCAAAAAGTCATGGTATCAGCGATCTAATATGCGTACCAGCACATAGATCAATATACTATGGCCACCTGGCCAGATTGTATTTCAAATTGAGTTTTTTTATACGAAAATAGTAATCAAAAATACGCATTTTAGATTTCCCACCAAGCATGCGATGTCTGGAGGCGACTGTGAGCATGATTGAGGACTGTAAAATTAGGATTGAGACTCAAAGGCTATACATCCAAATTAAACAAGCATAGGTATCAGACATTTGCAGACACAGACATTAATATCACGAACACTGTGATTTGATCAAACACTGTTTGCCATGCCGCACGACACTGGAAGGTCGTGAATTATAATTATCATACCACAGCAATAAAATAACTTGATCTCGATCGCTACACGATATCAATTGTATGAAACAACCATTTGTCAACGCTGAACACTTGTTCGGTTATTTTCAGCATTAAGATCAGTATCTCCGACACATTAGATATTGGATTTCAACAATTCCCTTTCTGCTCTTCTTCCTTTTGCATTGTATAAAAGCAGCTGGGAACAACCCTATCATTAAAGTGTAATCGAATTGATATTTGACTTTGATTCTTGTGGAGGGTATTATGAGAATCACGATTACATTGCAATCAGTCGTGGGATGGCCGATGTGAAAACCACAATTTCCTCATAATCGCTGTCAACCAGCGATGAATGTTATGTTAGAAAACACCATTACGACTACTTTCTTTGCTGTAATTTTACTATCTGATATCACAAGGAGCTGCCGATCTAAAATTTCTGGGATCTCTTAGTCCAAGCAACGATTTAATACGTATATATGTGACACAGGGACGGTATATATAAATAGGCTGATCTGATATCTCAAAATGTCGATTAAAATAGGTGTCAGGATCAATGAATATCACTGATTTATATTTAAAATGATTAATATTATCGACGGTCCGCTAAGAAGCATTTTCTCGTCTAAATAAGCTGACCAATATCATGTTATACAAATGCAGTGTGTAAAGAACCTCTCTCCGATATCCCTACAGGTCGCGACAAAATGGTCTACCTGCCACCGAGAGTAAATAGCATGTCATCGTTACGCATGGCTACTAAGTAGTCGATCCATACACGCAGTTTTGTGACTGCTGTCTGAGAATTGAACATTGGTGTTGAGGACACCAGTCAAGTGGTGATAATGCCTTATTGTGATTACTGTTATTATTTATTCACATCTCTGTAAGACGCACCGCGTTATAGCGTACTAGTATTTGTATCGATAACTAATTAAAATTTTGTTGAACATTTCATTAAGCAAGGATATGCAAGTATACACAGTATACCCACTCATTCCCCTCCTCGTTTCACTAGGATTAGAGAAAGAGAAAGTGTTCGCGACTTGCTAGTCTCCTTACATTTACCAGTAGCAACTGACTTAAAATGTACGACTTAAGAATGGACAGAACGAAACGGAAATAGTTCATTATCAGTGTCGAAAGAAAATACATAAGAACAGACTATTCGGCTGTAAACGACTCGAACGATGGGACTATGATATATCAGATTCGCAAATGACATTGATACGGAGACAAAAGAACGCCTTATTAATTATGCCATACCTCTAAACATTCAGCGTATTGCCCCATGTCTCTGATCACTGTAACTTACTTTAACTTCGGGACAATCGCATGCACGAAAGCTGAGATAAGCATGTTGCCTAAATGCGGTGAATATCTTTACTGCTATTTCAATATTTGATTTAATTCGAAGGCTGCATGCAAGGAACTTTCTATGGGGTTTCTGCGCAAGACTTCCTATAAATATATGCGATTAAGATGCACTTATTGGTAACGCAACACCTGGGGGTCAGCCGTCTTTGCTGAACTTCTTATCTCTCAATTGCATTTTCTCAACGCGCATTGCAAGAACGACTTTTTGGCAATCTGTTTTGGCGATCGTAATCAATGCAACAGCGCAAGCTGCTCCCACGCGTAATCTGCATCAGTTGTCAACATTCGTTGTAGATATGTAAACCCGGCGTGCTTGATATTGTAGGCAAGAATATAATAACTAGAAATGAATATTCTCGCAACCACTATAAGTTTATACATACATAACATACGAGTAGTTTTAGATGTTATATCCGTGTGAAACACCGATTCCACGAGTAACTAATCTCCGGAATGAAACATAACGGCGGTAGCGGTTCCAAAGAATATCGCGCTCTTGGGCATAGACCACAGTATTACACGAAACAATATGTTCGTATTGGAAATTTATTTACTAAAAGCTTTTCGACTGACTCTCATCAGTAGTCGATAGTGTTTTCTGATGAAATGCCGTAAAAATCAGAAGAGATCACACATTTAGATTCACATATATAGTCTTAAGTCCCATCAGTTTGTTTCACGCGCATACCAGCAGCCCAAAATATCTAACATGAACGAAAACCCGACAATTTTGCTTTAAAGAGAGCTTTTTGTCTCTCATTATGCACGCGCGCTGCAAAGAGTTGCAGCAATTTGTTAAACTAATCATCTGCTAATTGAAAACATTCTTCTAATCCTTACGCTATGATGTCAATCTAACTCTGCTATCAGCTATCATCCACAGTAACGTTAAACAGGTTTAGGCGGCGCTGTAATAGAAATATGAACCCTAAACGACTATAAATTTCCCGCTATACCAAACGTCAAATTTGACTGCTATCCTTTCAGAAATATTCGCCGACAAAGTCGCATATATTTTGCGGTTGACAAACATGGAAATAACACCGATCATCTCTTTGACCGCAGCGTCACAAATGCTTTAGGGAAATCTTATCGCCATCGCCCAGAGATCGAAAACTGATATTGCCAAGATCTTATCATTCACAGGAAACCTCTCGAAGCGGCATTGATAGTTTACTGTAAATTATACTAGCACATTCTTGCTGTGTGCATATATATATGCATGGCTCGTCATGGCTAGGGTTGACACAATGATTCGAGTTCTGAAATTGGCCCGTGCCAGGGCAAGTTACAGATCAACTAGAATCTTAGTGTCGACACTTGCTTCCCTCCGTGCAAACCGTGAAATCNAAATCGGTTGTAAGACAGTATCCAAGTCAGCTAGCAGNAAGCAACGCACTTTAGTGGAAACGAAATTTCTGTGAGGTATGGTGATCAACCATCAGCGACATCATCACACAATGCAATGAAATGGGCATAGTCGTAAAACATCGAATTATATTAATGTAATGCATAAATGGGATTATTTTCTCTGTGGTCGCTAAAAGATACATATTTGAATTTTTCCACAGCATCCATACTGTTGGACCGTCATTCATCGCCNTGGACTCAAAGTNTAGCTTACAGCCATTTTGGACATTTTGGGACGTTTTGGACATTTCGGCCATAATTAGATTTGAAACAATGTGATCAACATAAATATGACCAANAAATGTCAGAGAAATAATGAAAGCCGCGAGGTATAATCGAATGCTCGACTAGAAGCCTGTTCCTCGAGTCCTAATCGAATCACTTCGATTTCTACTTCGATTTCCAAATATAAAAGTCCGTATATANTCAACTACATTGCTGCATCCGTNTTCAGAACTTTGCTCAAATATGATACAATAACTGACTCGGCTGCTATGAGCGAATATTCAAAATGGNAANGTTGTAAAATTTCGCTATTTCGTTTGTTGTGGAACAAGGGTCTGACTCTGACACCTCCAGCCACGGGATAGCATTATGACTACTCGCTTCACTGGAGACAGTAAGAATATGTGTCGATGTTAAACTAGTGTTTTATCAAATCTCTTCGAACCACTGATTCTGACACAGGTGTCTACAAATCTACATTTGAAAATCATGAGTTTCTTCCAAATAACATTTCACAGTGTGAAACATTGTCATTGGTGCATGCAAAGAGTCTTATTGAGGACAAATACACAGCCTTAACAGCGAAAAGCATCCTTGCGCCTATGTCACGTTCATTTGATGCAATAATTAATATATTTATCACCGATCGCTCTGGGTACATTGTACTGCC
The DNA here is from genome assembly GCA_000444245.1 of Botryllus schlosseri. NCBI lineage: Eukaryota > Metazoa > Chordata > Ascidiacea > Stolidobranchia > Styelidae > Botryllus > Botryllus schlosseri. Next base: position 8,613 of record ATSW01009607.1, read on the forward strand.
CCCCTATCCAAATGTTTTATAGGGCGACAGACGCAACACCTAGGGCGACAGACGGCAACATGCCGAAGATTTGAATGCTTCTTCAGACAATCGCTTAAGCGACCTGCCCCTTAAGTAAGATACTGAAGTTTTCATAAATTTCTATGATTTATCAAGATAGGGTTTGCAATTTTGGCGGATCCTGGAACACTCGTGATTGTACCATAGATATTTGGGATGAATCTAGATCTTGACTTCAATGTCCGAAACAGATGCTAATAAATGTATTTAACTTAGCAATTACGTCTCAGAAGACGACTCTAGGCGATTTCTTCACCGCAAAAGAATTATTTCCATTATCCTCAACATGTATTGCTATAGGGATCTGCTTGAGCTGTTGACTCGAATGCAGTTGTGTCTATACCGGAGAAAATAAAGGATATCATGTTACGATCAGTCCCTCATCATTGCCCTCGCGGAGGGGGAATAAAATAAAATAAATGTAATCTCACCGCGATCATTCTTGTAACTCACGGAAACTACGGTTGACCTGAAGATAACTCTGACGCGAGAAACTCAAAGCTATGCATTCAGTGATTTTGGTAGATCCATATCAACGCAACCCTCGAATTAACAAATATCTTTCAGTCTCTGGTAAACTTTCAAGTACCTGGAATGCCTCGACACGTAACCGTTGCTAATCATCATCTGAGACACCGGCGACCACGATTATAGTATGGTTTAATTTTTACGAAATTCACCCGAATCGTTAGAAATTAGAGCAGATTTAAGGAAAAACAACTTGCAGTTGCTTGCAATTTTTCAAAGGAACGTCAGGAAGTCTGTGACTTGAATAAAAAATTATCTTCGCAATACATACACTAAACCATTTACATTTTATAATAACTATAGCCCCACGCGTAACGAGGTTTAGACGAGTCGGCGTTTCCCAGCAATGCTCCCTCAAAACTCGACAACTGTATAATGCCGTATCCCAAATGTTGCTAATATTACACCCTAATTCGGTAATTTCCAGAAGTATATTGATCAAATGCCATGTGTCTCTACCAGAGCAACTCTCGAATAACATCGGCGATATCAAACTAACGCGGCCCGTTTATGGAGCGTGGTCATCCGGCAACCTACATCCATCACATCGATACACCAAGACGAAAGCATGCTGTATGTGAAGCCCTCACTCAAAGCAGACAATGTTATTCTTTCCAGTGGGTCCTGGATGGCACCAATACAATAGCAATCACAATACAAGAAATTCTTGGAGCACGCATTTTACTGTAATAGTGTTTCCACAGATAATTTGACCAACACCTGCTGCTTTCAAACATCTAGAAACGAACAGGACCCGACATAGCGGATGGCCATTTCCTGGAGAACTTTCTGTAATATCGCTTCGGTGTTTTCAAACTCGCATAACGCACACACGCCTCTGTTATATACAGACATGGCTTCTGTGGAAGAGATAAGATGTTTGGAAAATAAGTAGGGGTCACAGTCACTTTCTCTCTCACTTGTGCCTCATACAAAATGGACGATAGAGAAGTAACCTCCGAACAGCGTGTACCTAATGTGCAGCGTGTACTGAGCGCCTTAACATACAGACTGCGCCATTGCGATGCAAATGAGCTACTAAAATGTAATACTATGAAGATAATGATTGCAGTAACACATAACTCATGTTGGCCGGGTTATCTTGATAAATTCCGTGAAATTTATCAATGATATCAAAATCCGCTTGTCTTTTTCTGAAAGATACAGCCATTACTGCATATTCTGTTATCTTTGCAACACAGCCTTTTTATTCGATATTTCTAGCTACCTTCACACCGACTGTGAAATAAAAAGGTAACCTTACATAGCATATAACGCTCCTGCGAGTATAAGTACTCATGTAATACCCGAATCGGTTTCTACGATTCAGAAAAATGTAACAGGCCGCGTGTCTTCCATGAAAGATACGTTTGCTTCCCGGCCGTTCGAATTATTGGCGAAAAATTGTCAAGTACCTTGTCGTCACCCTTGACGCCGATTTCTAGTGCCTCCTATATCATGATTCGTGAGTTATATAACCTGCATTTATACCTGAAGAACTCTGCATTTGTCAACTTGACTTTCGCGAAATTTGGTGACATTTGTATCGAAGTGCAAACTTCACAGGTCTTACGAATTGCGTTTAAACGTATCTCCACATTTAAATTGTATTCCTGGAACGCTGCACCATATATCCTAATATATCGAAATATCCCAATGGCCCCAGCTATCGTAACTTGCTCACTGTCAAATGATAGCACTGTCAAATGCTATACAACATCAAAATTTCTCATTGGTATGTTCAAGACAGCTGGATAGAGCCCTTTTCGTCACATCTCTTGTATCGTCACACTAGGGTGAATGTTATAGCGCAAACCCTTGTTCTTACAACAGTCCACTTCCGCAGACTCGATCCAAAAGTAACGCGAGAGTGTCATCGTGTATTTTTCAAACATTGTCATTGTGTCGTCTCACACGTGCACACGACTGGAACAAGCCAGCGGCACAAAGCCTAACTGAGATTATTCCATTGTTTATTTGCTAACCCACGAAAATCCTCCAACACCTGGTATCGTGTTCTCATAGAACTAACCCATGGCGTTCGTGAAGTCAGGGAGATGGGCTTATCGCGCGGGGTCACACCACATTCTTATGTTGTAACATCAATGATATTTGGCAAACTGCCACAGGGTGGAGTTCTTGAAATAGTGGTTGATTTGCAATTTTAATTCGCTTACAAAAGTCAACTTCAAACATCGACGCTTTGTGTTGTTTGGAACCGACGGACCAAAGATTAGCAATTGCTAAAGTTGATTTCAAAAACTGTAGATTTGTATTATTATACATGCTTTGATAGTTTTGCATCTCAAAGTATAATGAAAAAAGTTATGGTAAGGTATAGGCCGCTTTGGAAGCCCTCAGGAGCATTTTCTGCCATCGAAAATATCTGGAAAATATAGGAGCATCAATTCTAGCCGACTTGGGTTGATTCTAAGTTTATCCACGACTTATATATTACTTGGACATTTGGACAACCCTATTAACTACGCTTGTTGATAATAATATACTTGCAAAAACACGCTCTCGTCAGCAGGGCATCGTCAAACAAGATATATTAGGCGAGACTGACGTATAATGACATCAGTACATGAAATATACGAATAGATAAATATACATGCTGTCATACCGCCTGTTTCCAGTGACTTGCTGGTTCGGCACAGCGGTCTATGTTTGCACTTGAGCACGAAGACATACACTAGTTCATAAGATGGCATCAACATTTCTGCGTTCTGCTCGCGCGTTTCCAGCTGTAGGGCCTGTTTAAACCACTTCAGGAGCGCGTGACCATATTTCGATTATGTGAAATGAAATAATAGTTGAAGAGAAAGCTTATCTCAAGTATCATTGTTGATAGCGAATTGATGAAATGGGCATCTGTATTCGAGCAGCGTTGAATCGAGTGCGACTAAACTCAAATTTGCCTTGCAAACGAAGGGGGTTTGAGTTTGCCAGACACATACGTAATTGTGGTATGTATAGGGGCAAACGGTCATTTTGAATTGAACCAGCTTTCGATTCTCTCTCATACTATCCTGGTAATATCTGGATGATATAAAAGGCAATGCATATGTCGAGGATCAAATGGAAATTTTTCGGCAAGCTATTGACAAGAATAATTCGACTGATCTCTGCGCAGCAGTGACTACAGGGTGATAATACTTTTGCTAATCACAGTATCAGTTGATTAATAATTTCATCATACCAAAACCCCACAAGACTGCGATACAACGAAAAGGGTCTGTCAAAAAATATGGTATTGGTGGCACCCTGCTCAGATATAGTCTCATCTTCACGTGCTACGACATATTTTCGTTGTTTTACGTATGGCCATGGCCAATTCGAGTTGGCACCTGTATCTTTTTTACGTTTGCTGCGTTATCAAAGCTGTGTCTGGGAGCGATTGTTTCGGTTTCGCGAGACTGTCATGGAACGTATTAGTGATCCTTGACTAAACACATTCTTTTACATTTATTCGAGCGGATTCATCTGAACTGGGTAAATCCGACTTCTCGTTTGTTGTCCTGATTTTGTTTTAAATTTTTCCCTATGACAGTAAACTAAACAGTGGGTTGTCTTGTTAAAATTGACAAGGTGCTCGCACTTCAGACAAGCAAGAAGGGTCAATGTGGTTGAATGAATTACTGAAGTCGTCAACGACGCCGAGCTAAAATATAGTTTTCAAACTATGTATAATCTCAACGTATATACTGTACGGAAAGCTCTCCTCAATCTTTGGCATTTCATGGGGATATGGATTGTCGTTGAGACGTCAAGTTCAAATGGTAGAAGAGGCAAATTGTCTCGGTAAATTTATGATTCGAATAGTTGGTCGACCATAAGTTTCTCGTGGATTCATTGCTCGCGTGTCATGAGACCCCGACTCCTGCAACCTTGTCTTGTTTTGGTTTTGGGGATACAGATAAGGGTGGCAACAGCTACTTATTTTTTCCTACATGTATTGCTGCAACTTTACCAGCAGAGGTTTGGATAAAGCACTTGAGTAAGCCAGTTTTCTTACATTGAAATATTGCATTTGCATCCATGTAGTAGAACTATTGCAAATATGCGTTTACTACTGCGTTAAAGGGTCGTGTGATGAATTTTATGAATGCTTCGATAGTACTTTCCTAGAGGAGTCAACGTTTTGGTGCGTGTATACTGCATAAAGCTAAAGGAGCCGCCTCGAACAGCACACAATTAAAATCCGATTTCTTGTCTTGGTTTCGATTCATCCCTGACTATCAACATATATGATGCATTTGAGGTCGTATTGACACATACTGACAGAAGGCATTTTGACGCGTGGATAAAATATGACATGGGACATGTTTGTTTGGAAACTTGTAACAGTACGCCTTCGCCGATCTGTTGATCCAGGCACGATGTNANACAAGGCACTTCACTACTTTGGGTAATAGATTACTGATATCAAAGACCATTTGCACAAGTTGCAAATGTAACCTACAAAAAGATGCTGCCTAATGCAAACACTGTGATGAGAAAAATAAACATCATAATCTGCTCCCGTGTTGGAAGACTTGTTTGAAGTAAGACTTGGTAAATCCCTTTGTAGTTGGTAGCGATTTTAATTTGTAACGAGGTTCGTCGATTGGTGCTGCGATTTGTTTTAATTTGTAAAGTGAGTCTATATGTTATAATTCGGCTCATAAGCGGCGACACTATACGCATTTCATCACGATATTGTCAAAGTACGAGAATTATTCCGAGATTTGAGCACATGTTGTACTATACGAATTAGTAGTTCCTAAATAATTTTCGCCACCCACCACTTATCATCAAGTAATAACAACAACAACAAAAACAGTACAAAAATAAATAATTGCCGTTAGCGATCACTCCGACGTTTGAGCACAACTCAAAACCCAAAACTAAATTGAAAATATTGAAGTCAGAAGGCTTTGCGCCACCTTATATTTTTCCACGCCCTTTGTTTAAGAACCATTGATCTAGCTAGAATCTAGATCGTGTAAATTACACACGTATATGCATTTGTGTTGGGCATGGGCATACAGTAGGCACAGTGTAATTGTTGAATTGTTGTAATTGTTAAGATATTCCGACTCCCAGTATATCACCCCAGAGCTCCTCTCTTGCGCTTATGCCTCTTATAAAAGTATTATCGCGCAGTGTCGGCATATGGAATACACTACTTTTTCTCGTATTTCATCAAAAGAATGCAGCATTAACTGTACAGTGTAAATCCACTTGTGTATAGCATCATTGACTCAACTTTGCTACATCTGTATTCAATACACAAAAATGTGTACGGAATATAAGACATATCATCGCTACCTCAACGATAAGGTTGTGATCGGAGCAAATGGATATTAAAGTTATCCTTTTCTCTGCAGCCAATCAGCAAATGCACGGGGAAGCGAGTGGTGCGGTTGGTTTAGCACTGGCGTCACGGCGCCAACGGCAGTTGTTCGAATGCCGGCTCGGACCTACTTCTATGTGTCGGAGGTTTATCTGGGCTCCTCGTCGCTGACCTCACTGCATAGGCGGTTGTCATACGAAAAGCCCGGATGAACCAAGTAAAATACGATCTTACAAAATCGGCTGCAACAGACTCTGACGAGGCGCGTGGGAGAGTGAGGGGAAGACGTGAATGTTTCGTGACTGATTTCGTGACATACGCACATTACAATATTCCTGATCGGGCGCAAATGCCCGTGTCGGCGATATAAGGGCCAAATTTGTTCAATAGAAACAAAACACAGAGCTGCGCTGAACAAGCTAGTTTATTGTACTATATTTCTGCATCGGTTTAGTATCGAGTTGTATAAAGAAAAGCAGGCTATGAATCTACCACAGATAATTATATTTTGTTCTGTGGATAATATTTAAATGTTTTCGGGGTAGCTGGCAGAAAGCGTGGAAATGAGAGAAAAATAGTGTAACGGCATCTTTTATCATATACCCGATTGTAGTTTGGCCTTTTTTTACCTAAAAAACGAAAGATTTTGACCTTAAAAATAAAAATTTTAACATTTTTTTACCTTAAAAAACTCAATTTTGACCAAATTTAAACCTCATGTATGTAAATTATATGTTTTCACACATAATGTTAGAATTGTACTACTTATCTTCATTTCTGGTTGGAACTGTCT